>JACXGM010033376.1:0-12301 GCA_016801145.1 Umbra pygmaea
ACGCTGCCAACTACAACTATTATCCCAACTACAACCACACTGCCAACTACGACTATTATACCAACTACAACCACTGAGCCAACTACGACTATTATGCCAACTACAACTACGCTGCCAACTACAACTATTATGCCAATTACAACCACACTGCCAACTACGACTACTATACCAACTACAACCACTGAGCCAACTACAACTATTATGCCAACTACAACTACGCTGCCAACTACAACTATTATGCCAATTACAACCACACTGCCAACTACGACTATTATACCAACTACAACCACTGAGCCAACTACGACTATTATGCCAACTACAACCACGCTGCCAACTACAACTATTATGCCAATTACAACCACACTGCCAACAACGACTATCATGTCAACCATAATAACCATTACTACTGAAGCCACCACCACAACCAGCATTGTGACCACCACTAGTCTAATAAGCACAACTCCATTTCCCACTACCAACAGCCCTACCACATTCCTGACCACAACCAAATTACCCACAACCACCTTGGCACCAACCACAATCACAAATGCTACAACTTTAATGTCCACCTCTACCACCAAGCCAACGACTATCCCAACAACCTGCATCACAACCAGCCCCTGGGTAGAGACAACGCCGCCACCAACCGACAGGATTTTCAGCTGTCCCCAGATACCAGCTTCTCCTCAGACCACCCCGTACTACAACCAGCAGGCCGGGAAAAGGGCAGAGCCATGCAGGACCCGAATGATAAACTACACAGCCATGCTGGTGGTGGAGATCGGCTGCACCCTGGTACTGGCTAAGTTCACCCTGTCTCTGTACCGCCTGCTCCAGAGCAGCGAGAGAATATACACCAGGGTCAACTTGACTGGCTACTCTTACAGGAAGGAGGTCACCTTAAGTCCAATCAGGATAACAGAGACTTCAGGTCTGTAATTACAGACCAAGATGGAAAATTTATTTTTTTAACTTTGCAAGTATCTGACTGCAGTAATTGACCTTGTGTTTGTACAGAAGTGTGCCGTTCTTGAATTGTAACCTTTAATTCCATTGAGGGGTCTATTGATTATTTATGGCATAAGATCCAACTCTATCCTCCAATGATTGATTTCATGTTTTTAATTGTTATTTCTGGATGAGGCCTAAAAGGATTAAAATCATACTGTGATTGGCCCTAGTAACCTGATGGGAATGGGAGGGACTGTGGCCATGCTATTATTATTTATGTTATCAAAATATACAAAAAAATGTTTTTATTTCAATGCATTGCTACGATAAAGTAGAATGTTATGCTAGACATAAAAGAAATAATCCATGCCTGGCCAATGCTTGCTAAGCATTGCTTATATACCAGTAGTTTAATATGTAAAAAAATGTATATCAGACAGGAAACGCCACATTGGATTAAACATTTAAAGGTGCTATTTGTTCAATTTAAAACCATAACAATGGAACTACTTTCTCTTTCAGTGACCAGCATAAAATCGCTGTTAAAACAGTATGTCTTCACAATTTCAAAATATGTAAAAGAAAATGCATCACTGGTATCAAAGTACGACCAGTATGTGCCAGCTGAAAAATACTTTGGAAGCACAACTCATCATGTCTTCATTGTCACTGCTGTTCTAAAGACAAATGAAGCACTGCATAGTCTAAGGAATCATTGTCTCATCTCAATATTTTTCTCATTTTTTAAATATCAAGAAATACATTTTTTACAACTTTTGTAAGCTGGTCACTTCACAGGACGACATTATACAAATAGCACCTTTACCAGAGAACTATGCAAAAACGGATGTCTTGGCATTAAGTTCTGCAACTCGCTGCTTTCGCAAGGTTGTGAGCATAAATATGCTACTGTGAACAATATACAGTAGACAGTATAAAGAACTATGTATTTTTGTGTTTATACCTTCTGTGCTTTTTTATTGTAATTGTGTTTTATTTTTACATTTTGAACCAAAGGCCATGTATGTTTTGTAGTTGATCAATGGCAGCAATTTCATGTTGCTAATAAAGCTTTTACTGCAGCAATGCTGTCACTTACCACACTCTTTTGTCAATCAATCAATCAATCAATCAATCAATCAAATGTATTTTATAAGGCCCTTTTTGCAACAGCTGTTGTCCCAAAGTGCTTTGACAGACACCTGGCCCAAAACCCCTAAGAGCAAGCAACACAAGTGATGCACAGTGGCTAGGAAAACTCCCTAGTAGGAGGGACATAGGAAGAAACCTAAAGGACCAGACTCAAGGGGGTGGCCAGTCCTCTTCTGGCTGTACTGGGTGAGGGATCTGAAGGTACACAAGGATGGATTAAGGCCACATTGTTCATCCGTGTTCAAATATTGTCCAAAAATGAAGATAGGAATGGGTTGGCTGTGACCATAGTCTTTATGTAGCATCAACACAATTCTATGGTCTTGGGCAGGGAGAACGCAACACTCTCTGGAGATTGAAACCTGATCACCAACAGCAGTGACGTGGGCACCAGCACACTGGGGAGGACACAGGACGCGGACAGGAAGGTGTCATCAGGCCACATGGTCTTGAAGCATGTTCCAAGGGTTTGGGTCCTCCTAGGATGAACATCAGAAACATTAGTGTGGGCATACCTTGGGCTTAGTACCTTGGTACAGCTCTGACCCCAAAATAATATATAAACTTCCTCTCGTTCCCGTCACATATCCATGAGACTTAAGTGGGGACTGAGAAAGGATAGAAAGACCCTAGTCCACCAGCACATAAACTATAGCAGCATAACATCTGGGGCTGAGACGGGGGGACTGGAGACGTGGTCCTGCACAAAGAAAACCTCGGACAGGAGCAAACAGGCATGATTCAGACCCACCCACATTGCCAAGATTACACCATCAAAAGGAAACCATCTTGCAACCACCCTGAGATGGTAGAGTACTATACAATCTATAAAATAAGGATGAGTTTACTTTTACAGCTTCCAATATTATTCTGATATTGTCTCCTACAATGTACTATATTAGATTTCCCACAGGGTGCTTTAGTTTTGAAGTTCAAATGAACAACACTACACATAATGCATGGTGCTCTGAAGTAGAGTAAATAATCTCAGAGCTCGTGTAGAAAAACAGGTTCTCTCTTTTAAGACTGGATGCTTTAGCCTTCATGCATCAAACAGACTAAACACTGAAATCAACCGTTGCATGTCTTTGGAAGGAGCTGTTTGTAAATTGGTCATATTTAAATTAGATCTATCTAATCTTAAATTTATGATAGCATTCATGTGTGCTCCTTGAGTGCATCTGGAAAGTATTCACAGCACTTCACTTTTTCCACATTTTGTTATGTTACACCCTTATTCCGAAATGGATTACATTTATTGTTTCCCTCAAAATTCTACAAACAATACCCCATAATGACAATGTGAAAGAAGTGTGTTTGAAATCTTGTAAATAGGTGTTCACAACCTCTGTTCAATACTTTGTTGAAGCATATTTGGTAGCAATTACCGCCTCATGTCTTTTTAAGTATGATGCTACAAATTTTGCACACCTATTTTTCTGGAGTTTCTCCCATTCTACTTTGAAGGACCTCTCAAGTTCCATCAGGTTTCCATGAGGAGCGTCGGTGCACAACCATTTTCAGATCACTCCAGAGATGTTAAATCCGGTTCAAGTCTGGGCTCTGGCTGGGCCACTTGAGGACATTCACAGAGTCTTGTATCCACTCCTTTGTTATCTTGGCTGTGTGCTTAGTGTCATTGTCCTTTTGCAAGATGAACCTTCGCTCCTGTCTGAGGTCCAGAGTGCTCTGGAGCAAGTTTTTCCAGCAAGGATGTCTCTGTACATTGCTGCATTCATCTATCTCTTGATCCTGACTAGTCTCCCAGTTCCTGTTGCTGAAAAACATGCCCACAGCATGATGCTGCCACCACCATACTACAGTAGGGATGGTATTGACCAGGTGATGAGCGGTGCCTGGTTTCCTCCATGACGCTTGCCATTGAGGCCTTAGAGTTCAATCTTTGCCTCATCAGACCAGAAAATTTTGTTTCTTATGGTCTTAGAGTCCTTCAGGTGCCTTTTGACAAACACCAGGCAGGGTCTCATGTGCCTTTACTGAGAAGTGGCCTCCGTCTAGCCAGTTTACCATACAGGCCTGACGGAGTGCTGCAGAGATCGTTATTCATCTGGCAGGTTCTCCTCTCTCCACAGGGAAATGCTTGAGCACTGTCAAAGTGACCATCGGGTTCTTGTTCACCTCCCTGACTAAGGCCCTTCACCGCCGATCGCTCAGTTTGGCCAGACGGCCAGCTCTAAAAAGAGTCCTGGTGGTTCCAATCTTCTTCCCTTTACAAATAATGGAGGCCACTGTGCTCATTGGGACCTTTAATGCTGCAGATATTTTTCTGTACCCTTTACCAGATCTCTGCCTTGATACAATCCTGTCTCAGAGGTCTACAGACAATTCCTCAGACATGCTGAAAGCATTGACTGGCTGAAACATGATTGATTTATTCAATATTTACGTTAACAAGCAGTTGAACAGATGTACCTAATGACATGTATAAAGGTTTATGAAATAAAGGTTTATTTAAATGAATAATACTCACCAAACAAAACAAATATGTGGAGTCAGAAAGTCATAAAAATGATACTCTTCCTTGACAACACACACACACATACACACACATAACATTAAGACAATGACTGACAGCTACCCCTACAAAACCAGGAACATAAATACACAATCATCACAATATAACACCAAATTAATTAAACTTCAGGGATATCAATCTGTCTAGTTAGAAAACATTAGCAATTCTGAATCAATGTCACCTGTTTTGGTGCAAATTAAAGTGACAACGGGTGCACTGGAGAGGCAACAGCAAGACAACCCTTAAAACAGGAATGGTTTTGCAGGTGGTGGCCAAAGAAAATGGCTCTCTCCTCATCCATCCTAACTGATCAATTTTGTTAGTGTTTTTGTCACTACTGGTAGCATGAGGTGGTCCCTGCAGCCTATTCAGGTTGCACAGGTAGTCCAGGTTTTTCAGGATGGCACATTTCATACATGCCTTTTCCAGGATGGCACATTTCATACGTGCTGTGTCTCCTAGTAGTCTCAAGAGCATAGAGGAGCTACCAGGAGATGGGCCGTTACATGAACAGACCTGGACAGGGCCGTAGAAGGGCATCAATCCAGCAACAGGACCGGTATCCGTTCCTTTTTGCAAGGAGGAACAAGAAGAGGACTGTCCGATCCCAAAAATATGGGGGGCTATAGAATGGTGGGGGGGCAAAGGCACCTGCCTCACAGGGGGCATCACTTGCAGCAGCTCAGAACGGGGCCCGGCATGCTGCAAATGAGGGGGCGTGGCAGCAAGTGAGGAAGGTGGAGCCCCGGTGTTCTCCCCCATTGTGGTAGCAGGTTGACATGGTGGAAGACTCCCAGTGGTCTCTGTTGCAGCCATAGGTGTTACCTCTGGGGTCTCTGCAGCAGAAAGTGGGTTGCTGGTGTTTTCAGGGGCCAGCGCCCCTGGCTGAGACGGTGGGGTAGGAGCCCCAATGTCGGCTGCAGTGTGGCCACAATTTACGAGGGCTGGGATTTGGCCAACACTGGACAAGGATTGGGGGAACTCCACCCTGTCCTTGGGCACAGGGGTCTGGTCCCTTGGATGACTGTTGGAGAGTGTGTCCTCTGGCTCTGTCCCCACGGCTAAGGCCTCAAACATGGACCGAAAGGCGGGCAGATCTTCTTTCATGGCTGTGGCAGGCCGACCCCCAGGCGTTGGTGTAGCTAGTTGGACCTCAGGTATATCCATGGAGGATGGGGCCACTAACTCTGAAGCGGGTGGTGATGCCACTTGCTTGGATAAGGAGGACGAGGCCACTGGCACTGACAGTAGGCTCGAAGCCGTTGGCAAAGGTGTGGAGGGAGGAGCCATATGAACCGGCGTGAAGGATGAGACGCCAGTCAATAAACTGAAGGACGTCATGAACTATTGGATAGTGGTCGACTGGCCTGAAATAGTACCGGCTGTAATGTAGAAAGTCCCTAAGTGCCGCATCAGGCCATATACAGTGCTTTGCGAAAGTATTTGGCCCACTTGAACTTTTCCACCTTTTGCCACATTTCAGGCTTCAAACATCAAGATATGAAACTGTAATTTTTTGTGAAGAATCAAAAACAAGTGGGACAAAATCATGAAGTGGAACGAAGTTTATTGGATATTTCAAACTTTTTTAACAAATAAAAAACTGAAAAATTGGGCGTGCAAAATTATTCAGCCCCCTTAAGTTAATACTTTGTAGCGCCAACTTTTGCTGCGATCACAGCTGTAAGTCGCTTGGGGTATGTCTCTATCAGTTTTGCACATCGAGAGACTGAAATTTTTGCCCATTCCTCCTTGCAAAACAGCTCCAGCTCAGTGAGGTTGGATGGAGAGCGTTTGTGAACAGCAGTTTTCAGTTCTTTCCACAGATACTCGATTGGATTCAGGTCTGGACTTTGACTTGGCCATTCTAACACCTGGATATGTTTATTTGTGAACCATTCCATTGTAGATTTTGCTTTATGTTTTGTATCCTTGTCTTGTCTGAAGACAAATCTCCGTCCCGGTCTCAGGTCTTTTGCAGACTCCATAAGTCTTCCAGAATGGTCCTGTATTTGGCTCCATCCATCTTCCCATCAATTTTAGCCATCTTCCCTGTCCCTGCTGAAGAGAAGCAGGCCCAAACCATGATGCTGCCACCACCATGTTTGACAGTGGGGATGGTGTGTTCAGGGTGATGAGCTGTGTTGCTTTTACGCCAAACAACATTTTGCATTGTTGCCAAAAAGTTTGATTTTGGTTTCATCTGACCAGAGCACCTTCTTCCACATGTTTGGTGTGTCTCCCAGGTGGCTTGTGGCAAACTTTAAACGAAACTTTATGATATCTTTCAGAAATGGCTTTCTTCTTGCCACTTCCATAAAGGCAAGATTTGTGCAGTATACGACTGATTGTTGTCCTATAGACAGACTCGCCCTCCTTAGCTGAAGATCTCTGCAGTTCATCCAGAGTTTTTTATATAGAGACTTGATTACACACAGGTGGATTCTATTTATCATCATTAATCATTTAGGTCAACATTGGATCATTCAGAGATCCTTACTGAACTTCTGGAGAGTTTGCTGCACTGAAAGTAAAGGGGCTGAATAATTTTGCTCGCCCAATATGTCAGTTTTTTATTTGTTAAAAATGTTTGAAATATCCAATAAATTTCGTTCCACTTAATGATTGTGTCCCACTTGTTGTTGCTTCTTCACTAAAAATTGCAGTTTTATATTTTTATGTTTAAAGCCTGAAATGTGGGAAAAGGTCGAAATGTTCAAGGGGGCTGAATACTTTCACAAGGCACTGTATGTCAATCAATTATGTTTACAGGCGAGGTAGATGGGTCTTTGTGAGAGGTTTTGGTGTAGCCGCAAACTGAACAGCCTCCCTGAAACAGGGAACATTAGTAGATAGTATTTCCAGAACTAGTCTGAGACAGGGGTGATGGAGGGATCACCCAGCCTGCTTCCCTCTTTCTACAGCTCCCCAGTCACAGAATGGGCCTCATAAATAATGTCCTCCTCCTATGAGGACCAGAGCCCCAGGTCCCCACACTCCTCCCAGGTCCCCACAGTCCTCCCAGGTCTTCCAGTCCGTGGTGCTCGCCAGCTGAGTCCTCCCAAGATTCAGACCCACCAGAGCTCCCATGCCATACAACAGGCTACTGCCCCCCCCCAAAAAAAACTGGTTGGGAAAACCATGCTGGTTTCCCTACCTTTAGAGGCTACTCATAATGGGAGCATAGCAAGAACAGGCACGGAGCCTGGTGTCCTCCCAGCCAGTAGCACCACCAGTATACTCCATATGGACTACCCCGATGGAGAGAGGGTAATCACGTCCACAATGCCACGCCATTCCTTCATTTCCCAAGTATATAATAATACTGGAGTATAATTTAAATATACTTGGGTTTGCCTTCACTGTCTCAGTCTTTCTTTCGGGCGAGGTGTTCCATCACAAGCCATGAGTGTGTGAAGGAGATCCAAAGGGATTTAGTGCAAAACAAACATAACTGAATGTGCAATAACACTGCATATAAAGTAATACGCCTCATGGGGAAAAATGTAAGACATTTACAGGACAAAGACACACGAAACAGACCTGTTATATAGAAACAATACATCCCAACTAAACCCACTTCACAGGACTTAAATACACTGTTGATAAGAAGCTGCGGCTGTATAATTGTGCAAAATCGATTGGTAAATTAAACACAGTGAATCGGTAACCACTGCAGCCAAAATTACATCATGACAATAGAACATCATACCCAGAACACACCTGTGTTTGTAATGAATAATGATTCTCTCAGTGTGCAAGATCTTCACATACCAGAAGTATCGGCTCATTAGTTTTCAGTATTGTTATTTTTATGATAATTTTCCATGTATCATTCTCGTGTTCCAGATTTTGATGGCTATGAAATGGAAAGAAATATTGTGTTGCTCTTTTGTAAAAAATATGAACAAAATCCAAGAAAATAAAAGAAATTCACATGTAAACAATGTCATGTTAGTAAGAACTGTGACTCAAACAATTTATGCTAACCACATACTGTAGTGAAATTAAGCATTTTCAACATGTTTTGATATATTTGCGTAAATGCATTCACAATTACTTAAAAATCAACCTAGATTAAAATAAAATGTTTTTAATGATTTAAGAATAAAACCCTTCGTGATTCTCACTTACAGGTAGGTGGCATATATAGAAAGTACTGGTATGTAACTTCTGGATCCAATTTTCAGCACCACAGCATTTTTATTTATTTATAAATGTAATTGATTTTAGTGACAGAGAGTTACATTTACATTTTAATCATTTAGCAGACACTTTTATCCAGAACGACTTACATTTAATGCAGGGACATCACCCTGGAGAAACATAGGGTAGTGTCTTGCTCAAGGTCACAAAGCCATTAGTTGGGAATTGAACCAGCAACCATCCAACTACAAGTCTGACTACATAACCACTTAACCACTGTTACTCCTGTTAGTAATATTACATATTTCTTTATGTAGCTTAATTCACTAGCCTCAATAAATGATATACTATACATTATTTTTGGTAAAACTAACTTTTTTATTAGAACCATGTACCATTCCCAATACTATGAGTAGAGGCCAGGTAGCTCCCGGTGGTCCAATCAGATGTAGTGATAGTCCCTCATCTCCTGTAGAACTTCCTCCATGGCCATCTCCACAGTCAGCTTGGGAGGCCTGTGACAGCGAATGAACTAAAACACCAAGATCAGCATAAGTCAAATTCCACAACAATTATTTTTCATTAAGGACTTCTCTGTGATAATCATTTTTATTTAAAAGGTACAGCATTGGGATTCAGGACCACAGCAAATATTTTAAAATGGTTGAAGCTTGAAAACCACTTGGATTAGAGGACAGGTGGGGCATACCTCCTTGGTGTCCTCCAGCGTGGTGTATGTGTAGTCTGCAGGGCCCAGGGACTGTAGCAAGGAGGAGTGGAGGTGACGGCTGGCCTGGACAAAGTGTTTGGTAAGGGCAAGCTGGTGCCTCAGCATATCGTTGAGAGCAAACACAGCGGGGCTGTACGCACTGAGGGCTGCGGGGGACAATGGCGACAAAAAGCAGTGTGGTCAGAGCTGTGCAGATGCTTAAAGCGTTGAGTTAACGGTGGTGAAAATGAGGTGGGTGTGACTGCATCAACTTGCATCTAATTATGTGGCAGAAAAATAAAACAACTACTTTAGAATTTTGACTCAACTGAAGGAAGTCTTGCGATAATAATATTTTTTAAGTATGTTTTTCTTTTTACTAAATGTGCCTCCATCTTCTGAACTGTGGCTGTAAGGACATACCCTCCACAGCCTCGGCACTGATGGTGTGACTCGCCACAGGGGTTGGATCCACGTACGACATCCCCACCGCTGGCCCAAGAGTGGCCATACCTAGAATATGAAATAGGAGTATGACACATCAGGTACCATGACAAATCGGAATGAAAACCTGCATTATGGCATTATTACATTGCACTGATTAAAACACCAATATAGTTTATTGTAGTTCGTTAGGCTAACCGGCGGACCAGGTGTAGGTCAGTCCATCTAGTTGAGTCTGCACTGCAGCCTCTCTCATGCTCTTTTGGTTGGGCGGGCGTGTTTTCATAACGCCAGACTGCGTGATTGTGTCGGCTAGAGAGCTGGAACAAGAGGATCTGAAAGAGTCAGCAGTTCTGTTGTCATCTTGTTGGAGGACTTCACTGTCCTTCTCTGAAACACTGGAGTACTTGTAGTCTCTCTGGGATGTTTCAGAAAAGCTTTGGTCTCTGGATATGCTGACTCCAGATACATCCTTATCTCCCAAGTGCTCTGAAATCTCAGTCCCACTACTCCTGTCTGTTCTGATGTCACTCTCAAAGTCACTCTCATACTCCAACACGGATACCTCTGCTAGGACCGGCTCCCCAAGAGAAAATGCCTTGGTAAAAGACCTCGGAGAAGCATCGGTCTCCTTCACCACATTGTTTTTTGTCTGAAAAACAAAACATATTTTTAGCAATATAAAATATCCAAAAAGAACCTCATGGACAACTGGACGTCATTAATACCAACCTTCTTTTTCTTGTCAGATTTTCCAAGTGTGCCTACCTGTGCTAGGTCATCCAGTGATAAAATGTTAATCTTGAATTCTGCTGAGAAAACATGACTTAGTTAAATAACTAAATAGAGAAAATTATATTCAAAATGCTCTCCATATCACTATTCAGCCTTAACGAAAACACAAACACTTCAATGTCGCTGAGACTGCATACTTAAAAAAAGCAACATACCATCAGAGACCACGCTTTTCTCACTTATTGCCTTGTCTGAGGGCATGTCCTTGGTGTAGAGTTCCATCGGGGAGCCGGGGGTCACAGGGAACAGGTCCTCCAGGGAGCACACTTCAATGTGGGTGGACACTGGTGACTGGGAGCGCCTGATGTCCCTGGCCTGTCTTCCAGTGGAGCGAGCATCCAGACTTGAAAGTGATGGGGAGGGGACAGGTGAGTTACAGCCAGTAGAAATGGCAACAGGGCTGTGTTGGCCCGCTGCCTGGCATGGCGAGTGACTGGGGGCTGTGTGCCGTGGATGAGAGGGTGGAGAGCGAGACTCCACACCAACTGAGGACAGACGGCGTGCCAGTGGAGGTGGGAGAGAAACCTTCTGGCTGCTTCTGGTGAACAGCTATAAGAAAGTAATTTGGGATTAGTTTCTACACCGATGGTCCTAATTTGCTATTATTACTCATTAATAAGGATACCACTAATATTACAACAAAGTACCTTCTGTGAGGGCACTTCTTTTTCCAGGCTATCTTCTGATGACCCTACGTAACCTCCCAGGAGTCTCCTCATGTCCTCCTCATCACTGTCCAGTGACACCCTCCTACTTGCTTCCATAATTGGAGGACCAGTTTCAGAACCCCCCAGGGACATGCCTACAAGAGCTGGGCCTTTCTCTATGGGCACTGCTACTGCTACCGTAGGTTTGGGTGAAGTTGTTTTCGTCTTCTTCAGGAAGCGCTTCCCCATCATGCTGAGCTCACTGCTGGACAGGATTGGAGGCGACGTCCTCTCCAGGGGGTCTTGTGAGGTAGTCCTATTAGCAGAAGGTGCTGCATCTCTGGCCTGCTTCCGGTTTCGGATCTGGTTCTCCAGGAGGGCAAGGCGGCTCAGGGCAGTGCTCTGTGAGGTCCTTTGGGATGTGGTCACATATCTGGACTGAACTGGCTGAGCACAGCTCTGTGGAGCTGGAGGTTGGCTTGTTGCTGTAGCATGAGGTGGGGCTTTCTTGAGGAACCTGCTCCTCCCAGAAGCCCCAATATTCTCGGGTGGGGGGGCATCCCTCCCCAGATTTTTGCTACTGATACCATTGGGATAAGCACTTACTGAGTGCTCTGATGATAGAGATAGGTCACTCAGGTCATGGAATGAGATTTGTGAGCTGTTTCTTCTCCTGGCAATAGCATCCACATATCCCTGGGAAAATAAGTATAAATTATACAAAAAAAATCCCTAAATACATCTCAAATTATATTTTTCTGTAAAACAGCTGAATGAAGAACAATGTTGTACTAACTGTTTGACTTACTGCATCACCGCTTGTTTTGGTTGTCTCTTTGGACACATAACGCTTTGGATAATGATCCTTTGACACAACAGTGGTTTTGTTCAATCTTCTACCCGAGAGATGCGCTTGTGCTC
>JACXGM010033377.1:0-12278 GCA_016801145.1 Umbra pygmaea
TCACAACTTGTCAAAATTGTAATACTTGTCTTTTCCCATGCTGCATTTGCTGGATGTCCAGAGAGAAGCTACGGATGTACAGAGCGTCCGGAAAGTATTCACGGTGCTTTACTTTTTCCACATTTTGTTATGTAACACCCTCTTCCTAAAATTGATTAAAATCATTATTTCCTTCAGAGTTCTACAAACAATACCTCATAATGACAATGTGAAATAAGTGAGTTTGAAATCTTGTACATAAGTATACACAGTCTTTGCCATGACACTCAAAATTTAGCTCAGATGCATCCTGTTTCCACTGATCATCCATTAGATGTGTCCACAACCTGATTGGAGTCCACCTGTGGTAAATCCAGTTGATTAGTCACATTTTGGAAAGGCACACCCCTGCCTATTTAAGGTCCCACAGTTAACAGTGCATGTCAGAGCACAAACCAAGCCATGAAGTCTAAGGAGTTGTCAGTAGAACTTCGAGACAGGATTGTATCGAGGCACAGATCTGAGGAAGGGTACAGAAAAATATCAGCAGCATTCAAGGTCCCAATGAGCATAGTGGCCTCCATCGTAAAGGGAAGGATTTTGAAACCACCAGGACTCTTCCTAGAGCTGGCTGCCCGGCCAAACTGAGTGATTGAGGGAGAAGGTCCTTAGTCAGGGAGTTTACCAAGAACCCAATGGTCACTCTGACAGAGCTCCAGCTGACAGAGCTGTGAAGAGCAGAAAACCTTCCAGAAGAACAACCATCTCCGGAGCACTCCACCAATTGGACCTGTATGGTAGAGTGGCCAGACGGATGCCACTCCTCAGTAAAAGGCACATGAGAGCCCACCTGGAGTTTGCCAAAAGGCACCAGAAGGACTCCCAGAACATGATAATCTAAATTATCTGGTCTGTTGAAACAAAGATTGAACTCTATGGCCTGAATGGCAAGCTACATGTCTGGAGGAATTCAGGCACCGCTCATCACCTGGTCAATACCATCCCTACAGTGAAGCATGGTGGTGGCACCATCATGCTGAGGGCATGTTTTTCAGTGGCAGGAACTGGAAGAGTCAGGATTGAGGGAAAGATGAATGCAGCAATGTACAGAAACATCCTTGCTGAAAACCAGCTCTAGAGCGCTCTGGACCTCAGACTGGTGCAAAGGTTCATCTTCCAACAGTGACAACAACCCTAAGCACACAGCCAAGATAACAAAGGAGTGGCTACAGGACAACTCTGTGAATATCCTTGAGTGTCCCAACCAGAGCCCAGACTTGAACCCGATTTAACATCTCTGGAGAGATCTGAAAATGGCTGTGCACCGATGCTCCTCATCCAACCTGATGGAGCTTGAGAGGTTCTGCAAAGAATGGGCGAAACTGCCCAAAAATAATTTTGCCAAGCTTGTACATACTGAAAAAGACTTGAGGCTGTAATTGGTGCCAAAGGTGCTTTAACAAAGTATTGAGCAAAGGCTGTGAATACCTACAGTATGCTTTTTTTAATTTTGTAATGAATTTGCTAAGATTTTTAAACACACTTCTTTCACATTGTCACAACTGCAGATGTTATGGTATTGTAGATGGTGAGGTGAAGGAAGGGAGACCAGAACAAGGAGTAAAGTAGGCAGGGTTTGTTACTCTCTAAACAAATAGCAGATCTTCTCTCTGGGTTATCTGCACGTTGTCCTGATACAGGAGTTGCACTGCGTTGGCATATAAATAAAAACAACGCTCTTAATGCGGCATAAACGCTGAATATATACAGTGCGTATGCCTGACTCAACTATACATGTATACCTACCTATGACTTGTAACTTGTGAAAGACACAATAGTGGTAGATACAACGAAGGACAACGAAGATGGTACTTACTATCTCAGAGAAACCTCACACCAACATAAAACATGAGAAACTCTACAATGAACCGCACCACCCTCTGGAAACCTGAGGTTATAAAGCTCTAGTTCTCATTAACCTCAGCTCTATGTAATCTGTTCAACCAAGCCCTTGGCTACTATCATCATATAGAGACCTGGTACATTAACAACTAGTGTCCAGAGAGTGGTGCTAAAGTTCCAAATATAAACAGAAAGCACATATTAACACAACTTAAACTACAGTACCAAGAACAACATAAATAACACTGAAATGTTCAGTTCACAGTGACGACATCCCTATAAGTCCTGGGACGTCATCACACACATTGTCATTATGGGGTATTGTTTGTAGAATTTTGAGGGAAATAATGAATTTCATCGATTTTGGAATAAGGGTGTAACATAACAAAACGTGGAAAAGTGAAGGGCTGTGAATACTTTCTGGATGCACTGTACGATACAAAATCCCTTACAATGTATAATAGGCTGCAAGTCAAATTGGTGGAAATATTATACAGACTGAAGGCTGCTTGACCATACTGCGTACTTTAGTACTCAGGATATTAGAACTGTTCACTTTACTAGTCCTGGCAGATTCAAGGTCTGTTCAGAGACTCTGCTCACATGAACGTGCCAAAGGGCACCATGGTGATAGGAAACAATATTTATGTACAGCTTATATTGGAAAGGTTTGTAAATGCAGTGTAGTATATAATACACTAGCTTCAGAAGGCGAAAAAGAGGCAAACTACTAGTATCTCCATAGAAAAAAAGTGTAACCGTTTGCTAAAAATTACCTACTAAAGCCTGTTCCTAAACAATAAATAGATGGTCTTATGGATTGATGAGATAAAGATAAATTATCAGTGATGCAAACATGAAAGTGTGATGAAAAAAATAAACTGTGAAGGTAATATTATGGCTTGGGCATTTATTCAGCCAACTGGAACTGACTCATATCTATATTGGTGATAGCTAAAGACTGCAGATAGCTAAAGCAGATTGAATGTGTGCAGAAACATGCGTGTACAGACATAACAAAATTATCGTTAACTATCAAGTTTCCGAAGAACGACACAAAGCACACTGTCAAAGCTACCAAGATGGTTTTAAAGGACAAACACTTGAATGTTTTGTGTGGCAAATACAGAAAAAAACTGCAGTGCAAAATCTAATTGAATTATCTGACCATTTTCAAATAACATTCCCAACTACAGTATATATTTTCCCTATCTTCTGGGTGTGTACAAAACTCCTAAAAAATGGCTGTAGTTAAAATGATCGAGATTAAATAACTGTCCTGAGCCCACCTCGCTGGGCTGGTGCCCACGTCACTGCTGTTGGTGATTTTCTGCCTGGGGACTCCAGCTTTACATCTCCAGAGCGCATCCTGTTGTTCCTGCCACTGAATTGTGTTTATGCTAAACAAAGACAGTGCTCACAGCCCATCCAATCATATCTTAATTTATTTTTGTTAAAAAATAAATGTAATAATAATGTATTACTCTGTATAAGATGTGATTTGTAAATATAAAACTAGTGAACAGTTAACAATATCACAATTGAAATGCTTTAGACCAGTCAATACAGGCAGAGGCCGCCATAATAAACCTTTGTTTAACTTAAAGGACAATTCCAGAATAAATAAAACATTTTAAATATAGTACTTAAAAACAATACCCTAGATTAGTGGTTCTCAAACCTCTCCTCAGGGTCCCCCAGCCGACGCACAGTTTTGTTGTAGCCCTGAACAAGCGCACTTGAAGCAGGTAAGGGATTGATGATTAGTTTACAAGTTGATTCAGGTGTGCTAGCTCTGGGATACATCTAATATATGGCATGGCTGGAGGTCCCCCAGGAGAGGTTTGATAACCACCGCCCTAGATTGATTAACTTCATATACAGTGCTGTTCCTGATTTGTTTTCGAAAACAGCCGAGAGTAGGTACAGTTCGGTTGCTTCTGTATCTAATTTTACTTAAAATACCACAAAGTTCAGAATTCAATACAAA
The DNA here is from genome assembly GCA_016801145.1 of Umbra pygmaea. Taxonomy (NCBI): domain Eukaryota; kingdom Metazoa; phylum Chordata; class Actinopteri; order Esociformes; family Umbridae; genus Umbra; species Umbra pygmaea. Next base: position 3,872 of record JACXGM010033377.1, read on the forward strand.
CTTTGTGCCTGCGCACTGCAAGTCGCTTTTGTGGAGTCAAATTTAGCTTAAGGACCTTGGCTACTAGCTAGAACTTATACACGCAATTTGAAACATTTACCACGAGTCACAATATTGTCTTAGAGCCAGGGCCGTGCACAGACATTTTGAGGGGCAGGGGCTCAAGTTGAAAAAAAGGCACCCTACACACACGTGCATGCATTCATAGACACACATAACCTTTCCAGGTGTCCATTATTCCCATCTCCCATTGTTTCCACAAATCCATTTATAATCACACACTATGTTTTAAACTCACACCTAGTTCAGTCTCTAATAACACACTATTTCTTTAAGAAAGCACCAATTTGACAAATATTCATTATAGAAATATAATTCAGTCAGGCTGTGTTCAGTTAATCAGACCAATTTCTTACAAGTAGGTTTGTATAGACAAACTGCCTAAAGGTGACACAGGGTCAGATTACTCAGTAGTTAAGGAGTCAGACTTGTGAGCGATTCCCAACCCTGACTGCGCCAAATGTTGTTGTGTTCTTGAGCAAGGCACTTTACCCTACGTTGCTTGAGGTGGATGTCCCTATATTCACTGTACATTTCTCTGGATAAGAGCATATACTAAATGACTAAAATGTAAAAAATGTGAAAAGGCCGACCATTTATTCATATGGACCATTCTACTAATATCCTAATTGTAAGTGTGGTTGTTTTAACAATGCATTTACATCCATCCACCCATCTTCATCCGCAGGGGACCCCAAACATCCTTTTCCCGAGCAACATTAACCAGCTCCGACTGGGGGATCCCGAGGCGTTCCCAAGCCAGGTTGGAGATATAATCTTGCCACCTAGTCCTGGGTCTTCCCCGAGGCCTCCTCCCAGCTGGACGTGCCTGGAACACCTCCCTAGGGAGGCGCCCATGGGGCATCCTTACCAGATGCCCAAACCACCTTAACTGGCTCCTTTCGACGCAAAGGAGCAGCGGCTCTACTCTGAGATCCTCACGGATGACTGAGCTTCTCACCCTATCTCTAAGGGAGATGCCCGCCACCCTCCTGAGGAAACACATTTCGGCCGCTTGTACCCTGGATCTCGTTCTTTCGGTCATGACCCATCCTTCATGACCATAGGTGAGGGTAGGAACAAAAACTGCCTGGTAGATTGAGAGCTTTGCCTTCTGGCCCAGCTCTCTTTTCGTCACAACGGTGTGATACAATGAGTGTAATACCGCCCCCGCTGTGCAGATTCTCCGACCAATCTCCCGTTCCATTGTTCCCTCACTCGCGAACAAGACCCCAAGGTATTTGAACTCCTTCACTTGGGGTAAGGACTCATCCCCTACCTGGAGTAGGCACTCCATCAGTTTCCTGCTGAGAACCATGGCCTCAGATCTAGAGGTGCTGATCCTCAGCAAAAAGCAGCGATGAGATTCTCAGCCCACCAAACTGCAACCCATCCCTACCCCGACAACGCCTCGATATCCTGTCCATAAATACTACAAACAGGATTGGTGACAAAGCGCAGCCCTGGCGGAGACCAACCCTCACATGAAATGAGTCTGACTTACTGCCGAAAACCCGGACACAGCTCTCGCTTTGGTCATACAGAGATTGTATGGCCCTAAGAAGGGACCCCCTCACCCCATACACCCGCAGCACCTCCCACTGGGGACCCAGTCATACGCCTTCTCCAAATCCACAAAACACATGTTTACAGGACGGGCATACTCCCAGGCCCCCTCCAGGATCCCTGCAAGAGCAAAGAGCCGATCCGCTGTTCCACGACCAGGACGGAATCCACATTGTTCCTCCTCAACCCGAGGTTCGACCATCGGCCGAACCCTCCTTTCCAGTACCTTAGAGTAGACTTTACCAGGGAGGCTGAGAAGTGTGATACCCCTGTAATTGGCACACACCCTCTGGTCCCCCTTTTTGAACAGGGGAACCACCACCCCAGTCTGCCACTCCTTTGGCACTGTCCCAGACTTCCATGCAATGTTGAAGAAGTGTGTCAACCAAGACAGGCCCTTTACACCCAATGATTTCAGCATTTCTGGACGGATCTCATCAATCCCTGGGGCTTTGCCACTGTGGAGTTGTTTGACTACCTCAGTGACTTCCACCAGGGAAATTGATGACAATCCCCCATCATCCTCTAGCTCTGCCTCTAATATAGAGGGCATAGAAGTAGGATTCAGAAGTTCCTCAAAGTGCTCCTTCCACCGCCCTGTTACCTCTTCAGTTGAGGTTGAGGTTACTGTATACAGCCTGGATGGTTCCCCGCTTCCCCCTTCTGAGGTGGCGGACGGTTTTCCAGAAGCACTTTGGTGCCGACCGAAAGTCCTTCCCCATGTCTTCTCTGAACTTTTCCTACACCCGCTGCTTTGCCTCTTTCACGGCAGAGACTGCAGCCCTTCGTGCCCTTCGGTACCCTGCAACTGCTTCTGGAGTCCTACGGGATAACATATCCCGGAATGACTCCTTCTTCAGTCGGACGGCTTCCCTGACCACTGGTGTCCACCACGGTGTCCGTGGGTTACCGCCCCTTGAGGCACCCAAGACCCTAAGACCACAGCTCCCCACCGCAGCTTCAGCAATGGAGGTTTTGAACATTGTCCACTCGGGTTCAATGCCCCCAACCTCCACAGGGATGCACGAAAAGCTCAGCCGGAGGCGTGAGTTGAAATCTGTCGGACAGGGGCCTCCTCCAGACGTTCTCAATTCACCCGCACGACCCGTTTGGGTTTACCAAGTCTGTCCAGAATCTTCCCCCACCCCCTGACACAACTCCCCACCAGATGGTGATCAGCTGACAGCTCCGCCCCCTCTTCACCCGAGTATCTAAAACATACGGCTTCAGATCAGATGAAACGAATATAAAATCGATCATTGACCTTCGGCCTAGGGTGCTCTGGTACCAAGTACACTTATGAGCATCCCTATGTTCGAACATGGTGTTCGTTATAGACAATCCATGACTAGCAAAGAAGTCCAACAATGAACAAGCACTCGGTTTAGATCAGGGAGGCCGTTCTTCCCAATCACGCCTCTCCATGTGTCTCCATCATTGCCCACGTGCGCGTTGAAGTCCCCCAGCATAACTATGGGATCCCCAACTGGAGCCCCATACAGGACTCCATTCAAGGTCTCCAAGAAGGATGAATACTCTGAACTACTGTTTGGTGAATATGCACAAACAACAGTCAGAGTTTTCCCCCCAGCAACCCGCAGGCGCAGGGAGGCGACCCTCTCGTCCACCGGGGTAAACTCCAATGTAGCGGCGCTCGGCCGTGGGCTTGTGAGTATCCCCACACTCGCCCGGCGCCTCACACCCTGGGCAACTCCGGAGAAGAAAAGAGTCCAACCCCTATCTAGGAGAATGGTTCCAGAACCGAGACCGTAGAGGTAAGCCCCACCAGATCTAATTGGTGGCACTCCACCTCCTGCACCAGTTCCGGCGCCTTCCCCCCCCAGAGAGGTGACGTTCCACATCCCCAGAACCAGCCTCTGCTGCCCAGGTCTGGTCCGTCGAGGCCCCTGACCTTCACTACCACCCATTTGGCAGCGCACCCGAACCTAGCGGTTCCTCCCACAGGTGGTGGGCCCATGGGATGGAGAGGGAGGTGCCACGTTGCTTCTTCGGGCTGTGCCCGGCCGGGCTCCGTGGCAAACCCGGCCACCAGGCGCTTGCTGATGGGCCATCCATCCAGGCCTGGCTCCAGACGGGGGCCCCGGGCTTCCTCCGGGCAGGGTCTCTCTTCCTCTTCCTCGCTTCTTCATTGGAGTATTGGTGAACCATTCTTTGTCTGGCCCCTCACATGAGACCACTTTGCCATGGGAGACCCTACCAGGAGCACAAAACTCCAGACAACACAGCCCTCAGGTTCATAGGGACACACAAACCTCTCCACCACAATAAGGTGATGGTTCCCGGAGATACATTTGTATTCCATAATTAAAACAGTGCAAAAACGTAAACATGGCATTCTCAGTCATTTTCCTCAGGGCTGTAAAAAAAATTATCCTGTCCCCTATGAAAATATTTGTCTGGGCCCCCTATTTGTCTGGGCCCCCATCTTAAATATATTCATATTCATTGTCTTCCAATACCAGATAGTTGTTTTAAATTGTGTCTAACTAATTGAACACCTATGCCAAGATATTTCATCCAAAACTATTATGAACAAAGCTAGATCAGCAATTTCAAAGTAGTTACTGAGTTACAGTTCATATAAAGACATCAGTCTGAGACAAAATAAAAGCATTTTGCAAAAATGTCACTTATGTTACAGACCACTTTTTATGTGGAAATTCGTGAAAATTATGTATTGAACAACATTAGACCTTACCTCTATCCTGGTTCAATCTCCTATTTGTTGACTGGTACAGTGCTTTTACTCTGTCCTTCTGCACTACTGTACCTGCCTCTGACTGGCTGGCAAAACTTTCTGCAGATGAGGATAGGCAAAGCCAGTGTTCATTAATGTGTACATTATGACTACAATAATTTGTAGTATATGGAATTTTCTGATTCTGGAAAAGTCATGGATTGACTGTTAGATAGCTATCCAATTTGTAAACCTTGCACTTTAATATTTAGTCACATTCACCACAAAGAATATGTTTTGAATTGGATACACCAATGTTAAGAGGAAGATCAGCTTTAAAACGATGTGCCTCTTGTCTATCAACTCATAATATTGCGCTAATTAGAGCCAGTTAATGAAGATAGCTAACCAGATCAGCTGAGAGAAGCCCACCGTTCGTTGTTCAATTTTTCGACCAGCGAATGTGTGCAAATGTGCATTTTGTCGGTCATTAAAATGGCACTAGCGGCATCACATTATATTTTCATCAGCAGGTTACTAACTAGTTTGTTGTAGCGATATGGTCGCTTAGTTTTTCCTGTTGTAAAATACATTTGACCAAAATCAAATTTTATTAAAGATGAAATGCTGTATGCACAGGCTATTTAAATGCAGACTATGTAATAGCAAGACACATGTTAACTATATTTGTCTTTGGCTAATCAGCAGTATCGAGGCACTGGTAGTTTAATATTTTGTTCACCTCAACACAAGCTAATAAAAACACTGCTGGGAGGGGCCGCTGCTGCCTGCAGGTGTGATATGTGACGATGTGCGCCGCTACGCAGAATGGCGGGGGGGAGGGAGGGAGTGCTTCAGAACTCCTGACCTGATATTTAGAGACACTATTCAATAAAAATATTTGTTTGACAGGGAAGCTGTGTGCAAACAGGAATATATATATTTTTTCAAAAATAATAAAAGCACCCCAGAAAATTAGGGCACTTCCTCTCCAGGAATAAAGGGGCAGGTGCTCAAGACCCCTTTGATGTCTATGTGTGCACGTGCCTGCCCAGAGCTATAAGCCCTACAATGCTTCAATAGGTACAGATTTAGCCAGAATCTGCAACAGATTATTTTTTTATTTTACTTTCATTCCTCCAAATATTTACACAATCACCAATAGCTACATTGAAGCTACTGTAATGATGCTATATCCACTCCAGATAGGCCGGGGGCTGCATGAAAACCCAAGACAATGAACTAGTCACTCACCCACTACTATAACTCGTCTTTTGGTTGTAATTTTCAAACAATAGCATCAAAAATTATATAACCACCCTGGCTTTTAATAGAACAGAGTTAGCGTTATTCTGTTAGGCTTTTTTATTATTTTAAGTTCGTTCCTCCAAGTATTTACACAATAGGAGTTTTAGTTATTGAAAAGTGTTCTCCAGGCAGATCTGCCTTGCAGGCAAAAGTCATTTGATTGGTTTATTCAAAACTGAGGGTGGACCTCACATGACATCAGAAATGTACAGATGAGCATAGTTTTCTCGGTTTTTAATCATATCTAACCATACATCTAACCATAAACCTAACCTTAACCACACTTGTGTGTTTTAATGTAATCCTGTGCTATATATATAAATCGTAATTATAAATTGTAATTATAAATCAAAATTAAACTTAATGTGAGGTCCGCCCTCAGTTTTGAATCAACCGATCTGCCTCCAAGGCAGATTTGCCTGGAGAACACTTTTCAATAACTAAAAGTCCTGTGAGCTATTTTCTCACTTGCACTCGCAATTTTTAAAATAAATCCCACTTTAACTCCTCATATATGCTATGTATCTATTTACGGAAGAATTAAAATGCCTTCATTTGAAAGTTTTTAAAAAATGATCATTATCAGAGAGCAGTTTGAGATGGCAGTTTGAAAGAGTAGTTAGTTTCACAAGCTACTTCCTCAAACAGCCCACAAACTAAAAGCTGTATCAATATATATATATACAATCATATGCAAATGTTTAGGCACCCCTGACAATTTTCATGATTTCCATTTATAAATAACTGGGTGTTTGGATCAGCAATTTCATTTTGATCCATCAAATAACTGAATGCCACAGTAATATTTCAGTAGTGAAATTAGGTTTACTGGATGAACAGAAAATAAAAACGAAAATAGACAGGTGCATACATTTTGTTGAAATATCCAGCCCCGGCGTAACTTCAACTTTGTGACTGATTCCTCTACATTATTCTAAAGTATCTGCTGATATTGAGTAGAATCCATTCGACCCTCAACTTTAACAAGATTCCCAGTACCAGCACTGGCCACACAGCCCCACAGCATGGTGGAACCTCCACCAAATTTTACTGTGGTTAGCAAGTGTTTGTCTTGGAAAGCTGTTCATCTTTTGCCACCATGCATAACGCCCCTTGTTATGACCAAATAACTCCATCTTTGATTCATCAGTTCACAGCACCTTCTTCCAAAATGAAGCTGGCTTTTCCAAATGTGCGTTTGCATAACTCAAGTGACTCAGTTTGTGGCGTGTGTGCAGAAAAGGCTTCATCCGCATCATTCTCCCGTACAGCTTCTCCTTGTGCAAAGTGTGCTGAAATGTTTAACAATGCACAGTGACACCATCTGTAGCAAGATTATGTTTTAAGTCTTTGGAGGTGGTCTGTGAGCTGTGGGCTGTTTTTGACCATTCTCACCATCCTTTGCGCTTTTCCACTCCGATATTTTCCTTGGTCCTTAACAAGCTCTATGGTCTTCCAAGTCCTCACTATGTTCCTCACAGTGGACACTCACATTTTAAATCTCTGCAATAGCTATTGGTAGCCTTCCCCTAAACCAAAATGTTGAACAATCTTTGTTTTCAGGTCATTTCAGAGTGGTTTTGAGGCCCCCATGTGGCCACTCTTCAGAGGAGAGTCAAAGAGAACGACAACCTGCAATTGGCCACCTTAAATACCTTTTCTCATGATTAGATGCACCTGTCTATGAAGTTCAAGGCTTAATGAGCTCACCAAACCAATTGTGTGTTCCAATTGATCAGTGTTAGGTAGTTACATGTATTCAAATCAACAAAATTACAAAGGTGCCCAAATTTATGCACCTGTCTAATTTCATTTTGATGCATATTGATCATTTTCTGTTAATCCAATGAACCTCATTTCACTACCAACATATTACTGTGTCCTTCAGTTATTTGATAGATCAAAATGAAATTGCTGATCCAAACACCCAGTTATTTATAAATGAAAATTAAGGAAATTGTCAGGGGTGCCTAAACTTTTGCATTTGATTGTATAATTATGCTTTCACCTATGTCTTAATAATTTAGCTGAATATTAGGCCTTTATTTGAAATGAATTAATATGTGAAACTTTAGAGCAGTCTACATCCTATACATTATACAAATATATTGAAACAAATTAATTAATTTAAAGAATTTGCTGTTGTAAATTGTTACCTGCCAATAATAGGTTGATTTTGTTATTACCATTCTCTCATATGACATTCATCCAGAGCTATAATATAAATATTATTAGATCACATAACATGTGTTTGTCAAAATATAAACATGGTGCCAACCTCAATGTGAGACCACTTCATTAGGTACACCTGTTAAACTGCTTGTTAATGCAAATACCTAACCACTCATGTGGCAGCAAGTCAATGCATTTAGGCATGTAGACATGGTCAAGACAATCTCCTGAATTTCAACTCATGCATCAGAATGGGGAAGAAAGGTTATTTAAGTGACTTTGAACATGGCATGTTTGCTGGTTGCAGATGGGCTAGTTTGAGTATTTCAGAATGTGCTGATCTACTGAGACTTTCCCGCACAACCATCTCTAGGGTTAATAGAGAATGGTCCAAAAAAGAAAATATAATAATGCAAATACATTATTGATGGCAGAATTCAGAGGTGAATGCCCAGACTGGTTATAAACAAGGTCTGCAGAAGAGCATCTCTGAAAGCAAAATACGTTGAACCTTGAAGCAAATGGGCTAGAGCAGCAGAAGACCACACCGGGTGCTACTCCTGTCAACTAATAACAGGAAACTGAAGCGACCATTTGCATGGG
>JACXGM010033378.1:0-12299 GCA_016801145.1 Umbra pygmaea
ACGTCGGTTGCTCTAGATGTAATTTGCGTGTGAAAAAAGGAGTTCGTCCGACGTGGTATTTCTAGCTACTGGGAATGATGTTATGCTCTATTCTATTGTGCATGTACATTGAAATTCAGACGTTGATTTGAGCCCAACCACTGTGTGGATTAGCCCCACCATAGTTATGCCAAAAAAAATACTCTGGCGCCGCCACTGAGTCAGATAGACAGAGTTCCATAAGCAAATCCAGGTAAATTAGACAGGCAGAGTTCGGTACACTAATCGGGTTCTCATACAGGCAGAAAATTCAGAAACAAGGCAGGAAGGATCAAGCGAAGGTACAGGGGATAATCCAAGGCAAAATACTGAATACACAATGCACGGGTCAGGCCAGAATAACAATCCCAGAATATAGGCGAAGGTACAGAGGATAATCCAAAAACACAATACTGAATAAACAATCCACGGGTCAGGCCAGAATAACAATCCAAGAATATATGCTCAGTAAGAAGAAAGGATACTTACAATACCTCGCGAAGAGGCAATAGTGTGTGTGTGTGCTTTATATACAGACTGGGTAAAAGCAGGTGTACAGAATTTGGGTGATTGAGTCCGGGTTATGGGAATTGTAGTTCTGAGCAATCTAGGAAGGGGAAGATGTAGTTCTCAGGGAAGAGGAACTGGGAAACGTTACAGTAGTATGCCTACTATGTGTTTTCGCCATTTGTTTGGCATTTTGTTTGAACATATTTAAATATTTTAATATATTTATTTGAGATTTAAAACAATTTTGTGTATTAAGAAGTTATATTAAAAGTTTGTTCTTTCAGTAATGTCATTATTTCCCCCAAACAAATCATAATAACTAAAGCCAGCAGCATAGAGCCCTGTATTGCACTGCTGGTTTGCTAATAAACCTAAGCAGGGTTGGGCCTGGTTAGTCCCTGGATGGGAGACCAGGGCTGCTGGAAGTGGTGTTGGAGGCAGTCTTCCCTCTGGTCTAATGATCATTCCCAATGCCCCAGAGCAGTGACGGGACATCTGCCCTACATAGGGTGCTGTCTTTTGGATGAGACGTTAAAACAGGTGTCCTGACTCTCTGTGGTCACTAAATATCCCATGGCACTATTCGTTAGAGTAAAGGTATTAACCCCGGTGTCATGGACAAATTTTCAATTTGACCATCATTGCAACCTAATCATCCCTATCTCTCAATTGGCTCATTCATTCCCCTCTCCCTCCCATTCTTCAGGCCGTTGCTGTAACGTTTTCAACTATGGAACAGGCAGGAGTCGGGTAATACAAATAATAAGGCTATTTATTTGGACTACAACAAAATATAAACTCAAACTATCCCGAAGGAGAAAAAATAGTAAAGGGAACAAAAGACTTAACACTTAACTGAATGATATACAAAACAAACATTCAAGTAACAGAACTGAGGCTTCACAAGAAACAGAATTACTCACGACCATCAGGATCTCAAACAGAGGAAGGGAGGACGCAAAATAATGACCAGCAATTACCAACAAGAAAACCTGACATGGAGTAAACATAAACAAGGAATACAGAACCAGACTACACAGACACTCAGAAAGAACATGAACAGACAAGCATTACAGTTGCTGCAAATGAGAAAGTTTTCTCAGTCAACTTGCCTGGTAGAATAACAGTTAAACTAAAAACTAATAATCTGTCGATTAATCGGTATCGGCTTTTTTGGTTTTCCAATAATTGTTAATCGTATCGGCCTTGAAAAATCATGATCGGTCAACCTCTAGGTGTGACTTCTGCTGGCACTTCAAAACATGACTCAGCACAATATGATTGCCATATTGTTCACAAGGGAAACTGCTCTTGGAGAGTGACAGTGTTTTTTTGTCCCATATTAGTAGAGTAACTGATCCCTGGCTTCTGATCCCTGGCTTCTATGGGGGTGGAATATTTCTCCATTTTGTTTGTTTACAACTCACTCTCAAATCATTAATGCAAGAAAGGTCTTTAGAGATATTGGGACAACGCTGCCTCACCCTAACAGGTAACACCTGGAATCACAACATGTGACAAATGTCATGGAATGGGGAGTGCTATTGCATGTAAATAGACTAAATGACAATGCTAGCACATTGTGAATGGAAAGAGACAGTGAGCTAGGCTGACTCCACTAATTTCTTTTTGCATTGATCCTTGTTGTGCTGAGATTTGCTAGTAATCAGGGCTTTAACATGAAATTCTGGGCCCTGTACCAATATTCTGGTCTGTCTCTGAGGGATCCCCTGTTAATTCTAGTATTTGTGTGCCCCTCCACATGTTAGGGCACTATATACCATATGCCCCTCCACATGTTAGCAAGAGCCATTCGGCACCTCAGTTGTTTGTGGTATACCACAGCTAATGCATTACATTGTGCCAAACAGCCCTTATCGTTCATCTTGTGTTACTGCTTATACCCAGCAAATATATTACGTTGTCACGACGTAGCAACAACATATTTATTGGTACTGGTTTCATCCTTGTTACATAACATCAGTACATAACTACAACATAAAAGTGACAAACTTATTTTGGTTACTACAACGTACCTCTCTATTGTCGTAATTTTGTCTTAATTGGTTGTAATGTATTTTTGGTGTAGCACTGGTTACATAAGACATAAGATAAGTGTGACAAGGCTGTTTTTCTTAAAACATTTTTGTACTTACAAAGGGATATTTCCAAAGATAATTATACAATCTGTTGACTCTGCCTTCTTCAAAGGTGTATAACATTAAAGTACAACTCCAATGAAATTTATTTAAATGTTTTACCAGAATTTGCCTTGGTGTGCCTTGTTTTTGATATTTAGGGCAGTGACAGAACAGGTACACTCAAAATCATATTTGTCATTTTACAATCTGTTTTAATAACATTCCAGGTTTTCAGTACTTTTACCAACAATTTGAAATGTGTGGGGGCTTTGTGGTTATGCATCTGACATAATGTTTTGTTCCTCAGTTTCTGTTAAATTCTTATTTCTAGTTGTTATATTTTTGTCAACAATCAGATGGTTTCGATCAACAAGCTTTTTTATTTATTTTTTATTTTGCTGGTAAAATATTTCTCCATCTTATTTGTTTACAGCTCACTCTCAAATCAGTAATGTAAGAACGTTTTTAGAGAGATTGGGAAAACCCTGCCTCTAACAGATACCACCTGGAATCACAACATGTGACAACTGTCATGGAATGGGGAGTGCTTGTTTTTAAATAGAGTAATTGACAATTCAAGCACATTGTGAATGAAAAGTGAGCTAGGCTGACTCCACAAATGGAACAACACCTTTTTTCTTTTTGCATTGATCGTTGTTGTGGTGAGATTTTCCTTTACATTACTGGTAATCAGGGGTGTCGCATGAAATTCTGGGCCCTGTACTGAAATTATTTTTAATTAAACTATTCTGACTGAAGGATCCTACCCTGTTAATTCCAGTATTTGTGGGCCCCTCTACACGTTAGAGCCCTGTATACCATATGCCCCTGCTAGTAATGGTTTAGAAGAGCCATTAGACACCCCAGGTGATGCATTACATTGTGCCAAACAGCCCTTATCATACATCTTGTGTTAATGCTTATGTATACTTCAGAGTAGTGGAATTCAGACACGGGACTACTCAACTTAGATATTTTGTTACTAGGCAAATGAACACCTGCCACTCTACGTGGATTTGAGGAACTATGACTTAACTTAGACTTGAGGATGATTCGAGAGCCTTGTTTAGATTTCCACAGTCCAAAAGGTCATAGACCTATCCACCCAACAGTTTAACCTGCATGGTACCTTTTTTAATTTAAAATGTAATCTAAATGTTGTAGCCTACAGTATTCAACTACTTTTACTTGTAGGCTAATACATTTAAAAAGATATTAACCAAATCTGTATCAATCATATGACATAGAACATGATCTGTTAGTGATTTTTCTTTTCCTATTCATTCTTGACTTGATTAATAGTTAATTATAGTTAAACTTGCTTAGGTCTTGCTAAAATGTGACTTGGTCCCACCTCTGGTGTACGCCTGTGTGACTATGCTGAAATGAATTAGGGTAACATTCAGTGTGACATTATTATGTACTGAGGATGTTGCATTGTCACAGAACTTACGTATTGTCCCATTCCTTATGCATTGTCACATACACCTGAGTCAAATACCTGCGTCATTGTATTATGTTAGTCACAAAATATTTGAGTGGCACCCAGATTTTGTCATCTGGAAATTCCTTCACTTCTGATCTTCCTCCACATCCACTCACTAATGTATGGCTCTTGTTACAATTATTCACACCTAGCTTTCAATAAGTTTACCTCCCACTTACCTAGCCCCCTTCCCATAGCCAAACAATATAAAACGGCAGGTTTGACACTACTCTGGTTACTGTCAACTGTAAAGTACTCAGAACTGTTGAGAAAAAATAAATTGGGATCAAAGCTCAAGTTATCATTTGTCAAGATGAACAAAATTATATATGGAATTCTTTCACTTGTTGCATTGTTCATGCTGGGTAAGTCTAATTTATTACAATTGTCACTTTGTTTTTGCACCCTAGAAATATGTGTATGTGAACTGCACAGCATTTACATTTAAAGAGTAAAGGACCACATATTTGGTCATAAGATTGGGCCTTTGGCTCCTACATTGGATGACCAGTGTGATGAGAATTGGACTGCTTGGCAACATATGGTTGAACAAAGCACGTGACCTCCCCTTCGACCACCCCGCAACTGTAGAGGAGTTGCCAACAAGCCAAGGTCCAGGGGAATTGGCAGGTGAGGGAAATGGGGAAAGAAAGAAAAAAGGATAGGGTCTTCGTTCAAAAAGTCATTATTCCTATTTGGTATATATAAAATATAGTCTAGTCTGCTATGTTGAAATATGTGTACCTTTTCAATGAATGTTGTCCATGGTTACAATAGTGATGACAGAAATGGTTGCCTTGCTATTTAGCAGATACTCTTACCCATAGCGACTCACATTGAATACAGACATCCGCTGGAGCAACTCAGAGTAGGGTGCCTTGCGCAAGGACCCAAGGACAGTTGCCACAGTTGGGAATTGAACCAGCAACCTTACAATTACAAGGCTGACTCCCTAACAACTGAGCCATTTCACTTTGGTCGGGTTGGCCTGCAAGATCAATTGTGACCATTAGCCAGAGAATTCATTGTTCTTTAAGCGCATCCTGTTCAACCATAGTTGTGACTGTTTCAGGTTTTCCTCTAATTAGTACTGAAATAAGGGTGTATTATGGGTTTGGAGATTAAACCTATAGAATGGTACATCTACTGGAACAACATCATTGAGCAGCCCTAATATAAAACATATGAAGTAATCAGTATGATATGAAGCTGATCAAATAAAAAACAAGGCTAACAATGTTGTAACATCACAATTAGGTTAGAATCAAATTGAAAGATTATAGATAATGTCAGGTTTGTGATCTGAAAGCTAAAGACAACTATCTCTATCCAGCATTAATGTAGATCGACATCTCCCTAGTGGAATAAGTTAGAAACTCTTACAGTCCCCCACTTTTTCTGCCCATTGGCACTTTTTCTGCCCTGGGCACAGGGTTATTGTGCAATATAATGGCATTCCATACCAGTATTGAGTGTTATTTAAAACAGTACCAAAAACAAGGGTGTGGTATATGGTCTTCTGTTGTTTGGGTGTAAACATCAGCTGTTGCTTTGGTTAATTTATTTCTTCAAATCTTGCAATGTTTTTCTCCCATGTCCAATTTTGTGCATATGAAGCCTTTTTTTATCACAGCAACTCACAGCTTGTCAAATAACACATAGGGCCCTATTTTGACGATCTAAGCACAGGGTATGGAGTGCATTGCTAGGGATGTCACAATACCAAAATTTCAGTAGTCGGTGACAATACCACTAAAATAACACAATTCTCAATGCCGATTTTGATACCACGGTAAAAAAATGATTTTCTAAGATTCCATGTTCTTGAAACATGAACATCTTTTTTAAAATACTAAAAAATATCTAAATGTCATAACAAGACATAAAAAACATGTGCTATATAGCATAGAACAACATAATAAAGTGCAATTAATGTGTACGGCTGTATTGGATAATAAAAGCTTTGTATCATCTGTTGTTATCCATTTAATTTCTGATATGTTCCCCATTGGGGAACTATATATTAAATTGATTTTTCGAAACAGGGAGTCGGAAGGTTTTTAACCCTCCCCTGAACAAAGCTGACTACCTAGCTAGCGACTTTTCGCAACTGGCAGTGAAGCCCTTTTCCTTTGCTTTTGGGTAAGTCGGAATGCTGCTATTGCTAACACTGGCATCTTCGCTAACGGGGCCTACGGTGCTTCAAAAAATGGGCATTGTCGGGTTTCTGTTATTTTAGAACCGGAAGGTGTCGGTAGTATTGGTTCTCGTGACATCCCTACGCATGGCACAGGTGCACTTAGGGCATGTCCAAATCCACTTTTGGTAGTTTAACGGCAGAAAAAATTGTTGTACTCCATAGCATAATTAACCATAGGTTTCGTTTGGGTACATTCAATAAACCAATCAGTGTCATCACCCATTTAATACCAGAAGTGTTTGTACCTTGGTGCATTGCTATTATGATGGCGGATTTGACAAGCAAGAAGGATAGATTTTCAGGAGAAGAAACTGATCTGCTCATGCGTGAAGTGAAATTGTGTGAGCAGATCATATATGGCACCAGCCCTATGCCACTATAAGTCCACTGCGCACGCTGTGCACGAGCCTAGATGCACATTTCCCTGATGTGCTGTTAAAATAACACTACTAATGCTGCGCTATTGACTTTAGACCAGGTTTTTGTTGGTCAATAACTTTCCGGTGCGTCAAGATAGCACTACGCCAAGAATTATCCTGGACATACCTCCCTGTAAGACCAGCACACTCCTTGTCGCAAAGATGGGTGGGAATTTGTGTCCAAATTTAGACATTTCATAAAAAGCCACTTAAATCAGGCAAGAACATCTGACGACTTTAGCCATAAAAATAGATGCTCACTGTTTACTCTGCACAAGTTCCTACACCTCTAGCAAAGAAAAATAAGTAGAGTATTGGAGTTTGACGGTCATGGTACAGTACATTTTTTTGGTACAGGACAAATAATCACTTAAAACAGTTAAATATCCATTTTTTGTAAAATTTTCTAAAGATGGGTGCATATCCACTGCAATAAACATATCTATTGCTCTTGCAATTTCTTTTGCCCAATTAGATTTTGTTGAAAAGGGCTGCTTGAAAACAGTGTGGAAACAAAGTTGTTTTTGTTGTTTCATGTTTCCTATTTACTCCAATGATATTGCAGGGCTCAAAACAAATCTGTTTTAATTTTTGGTAAATTCCATTTAGATTTTCCCAAATACTTTTAAATGTGTTCGCAATTCCACTTTTAATTTCTCATCGCAAAACAAACAGCTCAGGCTGGAGTTATACAGTAATGTTACGGTTACTGTACCACCAGGGCACCTAACTCAGTGGATGTGAACCACAGCTCTAGGCAGATGCGAGTTAGCACTATATTGTTAAAGTAACATTGTGAAGCCCACAACAAACCTAAATATAGAAAACTATTTTGTAACATACAGTTTGCATGTGCATTGCCCCATTGTTGACTTTTTATATGAATGAAACAATTGTTTCCCGACACGTAGACAAAAGGTTGGTTTACAAAAATGTGCATGTGTCATGTTATCTTAATAACATTTTAAACATCTGAGATAAATAATATTAACAGGCAAGACACTGATGTTATGCAATATTAGTCTAGTTTTGTCTATAGATGAAGCGGAGGAGGATCCCATGTTGATTCATTACAACCAATCGCCATTGTAGGTCTTGTTCTTGCCTCTCGAGTTTGGCTCTCATAGTTTGAAAAGTGTCAATAATTAAACATTGTGTTATCTAATGTTGATTACGCAAAGTCTCAGAATAGCCAAATGTGTTTACAGACAACCCTGAGTTAATGAAGAGCCATTCAAAATACATTTAGCACTTTACTGTTTTTTTTGTATTTGTGTTCATGTGTGAAATGGGAAGAGCACCACACAGTGTACAGTACGGTTACAAATACGTGTAGATCATGCTTTCTCTTTCAATAATATGTATTGCTGAATGGCAAAAAATTGATCAGGTAAGATAAAGGCATGAAAATATTGTCTAACCCACGTCAACATTGTGTGTTTCAGCTGAGTCTCTAACATGTAACCAATGCAGTGTGGGCCTGTTGGGTTTTTGCGTGAGCCCCTCTACCTCAGTCTGCTCAACCAACACAAGCTCCTGCTTCACAGGAAAAGCAAGTAAGTACTCTACATTTTCTCTGCCCTTTATGCATTTGTCCATTTGAGCTGAATAATGTGTGCTAGAAATGTGAAATTATAAATATAATCCTTGTTCTGTGAATTGTGAAATCAGGTGAAACACAAATAAGTGTTGTGTAAAAATGGTGCAGATTTTTCTTTACTGACACAAGCAAATTAATCGTCTCTACGTTTAGGCCCATTGTAAATTAGTCAACTAACAGAAGTTAATTTAACAAAACTCTTTTTAGTGCTTTACCAAATGTAGTTTTACCAAATTAATTCAAGTGCTTTACCAAATGTAGTTATTCCCGGTTTTCTGTCTTTCTTTGTTTTTATAGTGTTTCTACCCTGAGAATCACACTTTTATTAGAAGAACAAGGTCTCTTTTACAGCTCAGCTCTATGTACATAAAACACAATCAATACAAACATAGAAACACGAAAATCAATTGCATTTAGCAACAATAAATTCATTTAAAATTGCTTTACATATTCCAATAGGAAAATCAATACATCAAGCTTAAGTGATGGTTTGGAGTAATATCATCCTAGGTTGCTTTGCACCTTCACCTCGAGCCAAACAACCCCCGTAAGCTTTTTTCACTCGAATGGCTTAGTGCAGGCGCTAACGGATCCAAATGTGTATCTCGTAAATAACCCCACTAATAATGCCGGGAATGTTACCAAAATTCTACAGTAGTACAATTAGGTTCTGTACTTATAAAACGAGGCATTGAAAAGTTTGTAAGTACACCAGAAGTATATTTAAATAACACTTGCTACCCCTAGGCTGCTAGGCAATGTTGTGCTCCACTCGGCTGATGGCTCTAACTCGACCAATGTTATAAAAACGGAAAGCTTATGGGGGGGTTGTTTGGCTCGAGGTCGAGGTGCAAAGGACCCTAGGGTTATATTACTCCGAACCAAATAGAAAGAGAAAAGAAAATATCAATCATGGTCACCAGTAAGATATGAATTCCATTTACTTGATCATTTTGTCTTATTAAGGACTTCCCAAAACTTGTGAACTCAAAAATTAACTGGAATGTAACTGTACAAGCTACTTTACTCAACACTGCTGACACATATATATATATATATATATATATATATATATATATATAGGCAACAGTCATTAATGTCTAAAGGCAATGTACCACATTACAAATACTTATCAGGTGCATTTGTCACAATATATTCAATATTTGTAGATTTAGACATCTCTTTTGAATGAAGACACAATGTCTTTGTTATTAGCTTGTTCAGGTTTAGACCCACACACAACTTCATATGATCTGAGAGCTCAGAAGAGTAAATAATTCCACTTCAGATGATAAAGGAGGCTAATAAATCAATTAGCTGGTTGAGCATATTTTTATTAGCACAGATAATACTGGTTGATCCTTATCGCATCAGGTCAGTGAAAGTCTTTACAAGTTGGTGGGGTGAAATGTACTATTGTCATGAGTAGTCAAATCCACACCTAACACTAGTGTGATTGAATGAAGTTCCCTCAGAATAATTTGCATATGTGCCCATACCAACAGTTTTATATTTACTATAATTCTAACCTTCCTATTTTATCATTTTCCTCTCTTTCTTTTTTCTTTCTTTCTTTCTCTCGTTCGCTCCCTCTCTTTCTTTCTAGCCTTCCCATCCATTTCTTCTTCCATAGGCTTCAATTCACAAGGCTGTCTAGAGAGCAATTTGTGCAACGTGACCAATACCAATAACTCCATCCTTAGTGTCTCCTACACCACTGTAACTCAGTGCTGCTCGGTAGACAAGTGTAACCCCACCAAGTTCAATAGCGCCACCTCTGCCAAGCTCTCTGTTACTGCAGCTCTCTGCGCCACACTCATGGCCACAGCATGGAGCAGCATTTTCCACTAAACCTACAGGAAGTAGAAGACATCCCAATTCTGGAGGACTTTTCTTCTTCAACACTAAAATAAATAATCCAAGCATGTCTATATCTCATAAATTTACTGTTTCTCAAACTGTTTGATATTCATTTATTTTGTTGACAATACATGTTTAAAACAGATTGACTGCTTGGTTTTAATGCAATGCCGACTCTGGATTTGTTTTACTAAACAAGCAGCATGATTTCCATTATTATTATTATTACTTGTTGTAACAAGTAAAAATTGATAAATGGAGTGTTAAGGCTCAATTTCTAAAGCTTCTATGTTTTTATTTTCAATTTAGGCTTAAATTAATAAAATCAAGTGTTAAGAAATTATTGAATGAAAATTGAAAAGTCCTATGCAATATATTGCCATCAAGCCATTAATAAAGACAGCAAAGGTAAAACACATACTATAGGATTTATGCTTCCTGTTAATGTAAGGGTGACCTCTGAAACTCTTAAGAAATAATGTTCTCATAAATACAGATTGTGTTATATGAAAACATATTTTTTTACCAAACACATCCTGTTTGAAAAATCTGTCAAACAGCCTTCAACATGTACTATCAGAACAATGTAGGAGGATGGGGCTTCCTGCTGAAGTTCCCAAACTAGGGGTCGGGACCCATCTTGGGGTCACATGATATGAAAATGGGGACATGGGGGGAATTTCCAGTCATGTAACCACACGTCCTTACTTTGAGAAGTTCCAACTTGATATGCTAGTTGACAAGTCAGAGAATCCTCAGTCTGAATTGTTACACTAATAATTTGACTGGCATAGCCCCATATAACAAACATTTAAATTGTATCTATTAATATACTGAGAATTACTATAACAATGTTTTGCAATGGATTGTAAAAGCCTGTATAAAGTACAAATATTGAAATATATATTAAATATATTTAAAAAATGTATGTGGTTGTGGTCGCAAGAATATTCAGATATCAAAATGAGGTTGGAAACCAAGAAAGTTTGAGATTTTTGATATTTCAGATATTTTGTGCATTATTGTAGCATATTCTGTTGTTTCATTCACTGCTGTTTTTCTTTCATTTGGAAGGATTAAACCAAAACAAAGATATGTAAATTAATCAAATCCCTGTATAAATTATTGTCCTTCCCAGCTGTACATTTTAGTTTTCATGATAACAATACACAAGTGCTCTATGCTTCAGGTAAATGTATCAGTAAAGTTTGGGATATTAGGGTCCTCCGCAGGGACTGACTGGCCATCGGGAGGATCGGGAGTTTTCCAGAATGGCCTGTCCATTCCGGGCCAAACGGGTTGTCATATTTTACTTTGACTGCCGGTCAGCCAGTTACAGTCCTGGACGTATTAAAACAGGTTACAGTAGGCTGAAATGGATTGGCTGTTGCATCCGCAGGAGCGCAAAACTGCCTTATTCAGTCTATTCAGTCTAAAGACAAAATCACTGTATTTAATTTAGCCAAGACACCACAATTAATAATTCACTAATAAACCTATAGATCTGCAGTGTAGTCAGTTACAGACTAGCAGGACTACTGTTAATAGAGCTCAACAGTCCCGCCCCTCGTCCGAGAGAGCTAGGGTTCCGGAAGTAAATTTCCCATTCATTTCTCCCGTTGACTTCTGGAAAAATCTGCATATAAGGAGTTTTAGACCATGCCTTAGGCTAACCAGCTACGACGTGACTCATAAGCTTACAAAATATAATTTCGAGTGAAAAAATGAACCGCAAATCCCAAAAAAGTCAAAGGTACAAGACTAGGGGTGCAACGGATCGTCATTGATCCGTGATCCGTTCGGATCAATATCTTCGGTTCGGCACACACATGATCCGCGGATTGATTACTGAGGAAAAAAAGTTGCGCGCATGTTCAGTCCGCTCACAGCATGGTCATGGCGAGCGGAGGAACGGAGGAGCTTGAACGCCCGCATCATTTAAATCCCCTGAATGGGAGCATTCTGGCTTCCTTGTTAAATATAATGATGAAGGAAAGAGGTTAGTGGATAAAACCGTGACAGTGTGTAGGCACTGTGGCACAAGAAAAAGATGACAGTTAATACA
>JACXGM010033379.1:0-12300 GCA_016801145.1 Umbra pygmaea
AAGGGATACAGGGTTAAAAAATTCCAGTGTCCTTCCTAAGCCAACATCCTGACTGTTCTGCACAATCTCAGGACATATGAGTTTAGGGGATATATGCATCTTAAGGGAGGATTCAGTGATTTGTTTTCTAATAGTAATGATCTTTTTATCAAAAAAGCTCATGAATTCATTACTGTCAAAATGTAGTCCTATTTCATTTGTGGAATTCTGCTTTTTAGTTAACTTTGCAACTGTATCAAAAAGAAATTTTGGGTTATTTTGTTCTCCTCAATTAGGTTGGAGAAATAGGCTGATCGGGCAGAAGTGCATTGCGGTAATGCAGAGTACTGTCATTCGAAGCTAGTCGAAATACTTCCAACTTGGTAGAACGGCATTTCCGCTCCAATCTTCTGGAGGCTTGCTTTACGGTTCTGGTGCAGGGTGCAAGTTTCTTGTTACGGATATGTTTAGATTTTAGCGGTGCAACTGCATTCAGTGTGTTACATTATCCTAAATATTTCCACAAACGTTCAAACCCAGAGAAATTTGTAATATAATTCGAAGACACGGGACGTTTCATTTGGTCTTCCATCAATGGCGTCATATAATCTTTGACTGCTCTAGTTGCTCTAAGTTCCAGGCAACTGCCAAACATAACATGAATAAGGTTATAATATTTTTAACAATAAAAAACGTAAAAAAACTTTGTCAGTGAACATGTTTTCTGCTGGAGATGCTAGATTGGAAAGTTGTCATTGACGACGATAACAAAACCCATGATCACACGCTACTTTTCCGATGTCATCCAAGTACATCTTTTGCTATTACTTTGATTGAGAGACCCCTAGTGGCCAAAAACTACATATTGTATGTTTAAGTGACATTCAAATGTATTGGCTGTCATCCAGGTCAGCTTTGTTGTCCCCTTTGTCTGCTGCATGACATTGTTCTTATAAACCGCAGTCTTTGAAATTTTAGGAATTGAAGCAACCTGACGGTCACTGAATCCTCTGCCAGGAAAGCCAAATTGAACCCATCTTTTCCTCAGTCAAGCCTTTTTTTTCAACTCTTTTGGTATGGTCAATAGTTATTTTCTATTTACTTTTAAGGTACTGGTACTACTAGCATTGCTTTTGCCATCCACTGATCCTGTTGCAAGAGGACGGTGATGAACACAGCAGTGTTTTTTATACTTTTCCTTGTGAAATAAGATTTGGTTCTGTTGATCACTTAATCAATACCTCCCTCAGTAGAATGTGGTATATTTGTGTTGGAATTCAACAGACACTGGAATATATACATGTAGACATGCTGATTTAAGAAAAATTGTAGTAGTCTTAATTTTTTCAAAAGTTGTATATTAGACTACAACACTATTGTCAAGTTAGGATTACATATGCCAAATTCTTAAACTATTTCCCAGCTTGCAACCTAGAAATGCCAGACAGAAACAGCCTAATGTTGTCATCACAGCCCTGTATGTGGTGTGTGATAGGGTCTTCTCATGTGGTCACTCTGAAACACTATACTGACACATTATTGCAGTAGATGTTTGTAATATAAGTGGTTTAACCTATTTAAGGCTAAGGACAATGCAAAACCTACACAAGCTTGTTTCTCATGATTTACAGTGCCTTGCGAAAGTATTCGCCCCCCTTGAACTTTTTGATCTTTTGCTGTATTTCAGGCTTCAAACATAAAGATATGAAACTGTAATTTTTTGTGAAGAATCAACAACAAGTAAGACACAATCATGAAGTGGAACAAAATTTTTTGGATATTTCAAACTTTTTTAACACATAAAAAACTGAAAAATTGGGCGTGTAAGATTATTCAAGTTCAAAATTACTTAAGTTAATACTTTGTAGCGCTACCGTTTGCTACGATTACAGCTGTAAGTCACTTGGGGTATGTCTCTATCAGTTTTGCACATCGAGAGACTGAAATTTTTGCCCATTCTTCCTTGCAAAATAGCTCGAGCTTAGTGAGGTTGGATGGAGAGCGTTTGTGAACAGCAGTTTTCAGTTCTTTCCACAGATTCTCGATTGGATTCAGGTCTGGACTTTGACTTGGCCATTCTAACACCTGGATATGTTTATTTGTGAACCATTCCATTGTAGATTTTGCTTTATGTTTTGGATCATTGTCTTGTTGGAAGACAAACCTCTGTCCCAGAATCAGGTCTTTTGCAGACTCCATCAGGTTTTCTTCGAGAATTGTCTTGTATTTGGCTCCATCCATATTCTTATCAATTTTAGCCATCTTCCCTGTCCCTGCTGAAGAGAAGCAGGCCCAAACCATTATGCTGCCACCACCATGTTTGACAGTGGGGATGGTGTGTTCAGGGTGATGAGCTGTTTTGCTTTTACGCCAAACATAACGTTTTGCATTGTTGCCAAAAGTTCGATTTTGGTTTCATCTGACCAGAGCACCTTCTTCAACATGTTTGGTGTGTCTCCCAGGTGGCTTGTGGCAAACTTTAAACTACACTTTTTATGGATATCTTTTAGAAATGGCTTTCTTCCTGCCACTCTTCCATACAGGCCACATTTGTGCAGTATGCGACTGATTGTTGTCCTATGGACAGACTCCCCCACATCAGCTGTAGATCTCTACAGTTCATCCAGAGTGATCATGGGCCTCTTGGCTGCATCTTTGATCAGTCTTCTCCTTGTATGAGCTGAAAGTTTAGAGGGACAGCCGGGTCTTGGTAGATTTGCAGTGGTCTGATACTCCATCCATTTCAATATTATTGCTTGCACAGTGCTCCTTGGGATGTTTAAAGCTTGGGAAATCTTTCTGTATCCAAATCCGGCTTTGAACTTCTCCACAACAATATCTCGGACCTGCCTGGTGTTTTCCTTGTTCTTCATGATGCTCTCTGTGCTTTCATCGGACCTCTGAGACTATCACAGCGCAGGTGCATTTATACGGAGACATGATTACACACAGGTGGGTTCTATTTATCAGCATTAGTCATTTAGGTCAACATTGGATCATTAAGAGATCCTCACTGAACTTCTGGAGAGAGTTTACTGCACTGAAAGTAAAGGGGCTGAATAATTTTGCTTGCCCAATTTGTCCGTTTTTTATTTGGTAAAAAAGTTAGAAATTTCCAAAAAATTTTGTTCCACTTCATGATTGTTTCCCACTTGTTGTTGCTTCTTCACAAAAATACAGTTTTACATCTTTATATTTGCAGCCTGAAATGTGGCAAAAGGTCGAAATGTTCAAGGGGGCCAAATACTTTCGCAAGGCACTGGATTTTAACTATCGTAATCAGAATAGAGCAAAAAAACAAAAAGTATTTGATCACCTACCAACCAGTAAGAATTCCAGCTCTCACAGACCTATTAGTTTTTCTTTAAGAAGCCCTCCTGTTCTCCACTTATTACCTGTATTAACTGCACCTGTTTGAACTTGTTACCTATATAAATGACATCTGTCCACACACTGAATCAAACAGACTCCAACCTCTCCACAATGGCCAAGACCAGAGAGCTGTGTAAAGACATCAGGGATAAAATTGTA
The DNA here is from genome assembly GCA_016801145.1 of Umbra pygmaea. Taxonomy (NCBI): domain Eukaryota; kingdom Metazoa; phylum Chordata; class Actinopteri; order Esociformes; family Umbridae; genus Umbra; species Umbra pygmaea. The sequence goes on from JACXGM010033379.1 coordinate 3,511, forward strand.
GACCTGCACACGACTGGGATGGGCTACAGGACAATAAGCAAGCAGCTTGGTGAGAAGTCAACAATTATTACAAAATGGAAGAAGTTCAAGCTGACAGTCAATCTCCTTCGGTCTGGGGCTCCATGTTAATCTACCTTAGTCTGGGGCTCTCACCTTGTGGGGCATAAACATTGGCAGCGCCAGAGTATTTCTTTTGGCATAACTATGGTGGGGCTAATCCACACAGTGGTTGGGCTCAAATGAACGTCTGAATTTCAATGTACATGCACAATAGAATAGAGCGTGACATCATTCCCAGTAGCTAGAAATACCACGTCGGACTGACTCCTTTTTTCACACACAAATTACATCTAGAGCAACCGAAGTGGAAATCACTACTACTGAGTTTAGGCAGTAGTCCATTTGCGCAATTTCAAATCGTTAATTTTGTCTGCAAACCTGTCCACTACACACCCAATAGGGATGGGCAGATCGATCCAAAAATATAGTGTAACCCATCTATTGGGTAAATACACGGTAGGCTCGTAATTTGGAAAGTGATGCTAAATTAAATTGGACACATAATGCCAAAGACCAAGGGACTCACAAGGTAAGTATAGTGATATAAAAGGGTATATTAATGTTTAAGCAAATGACATCTACAATCATACATTCAGTACTGACATACATCAACTCTTGGATGCAACTGAAAAAATAAAGTAAGTTTCCCTTAAATGATTCAATATCTGGTACACTGAATTAATGTTCTTATCTGTTGTTCAATGGTGTCTGTTGTTCACTGGTAGCTCGCCATCTCCCTCAGGAGAGTTCCACACTGGGATCAATCCGGTTTCCTTGTACAATACGCAGGAAATCCTCCTGATATGGAATTGTCTTCTCAAAAAACCCAGCCTGCATTACAAACAGGCATACATTGTTTTTTTTCAAAATATCTATGTAGTAACATTTGATGTCGACCACTTTTATAGCTTAACAAAATATACATTTCCTTCAAATTGCACCCAACTGAAAGTTAATGTTTCTTATTGTACATACAAAAAGTAAATATTAATTACTCAACCCTTCAGAAATACAATGTTCATAAATAAATTGCATTTGCATTAACATGCTAAAAATGACAAAAGCATAGTACAAACACAACACTCAATTAACACGAGATGATAATAGCTAACATAAGAGGCTTAGCATAACCACCGTTTCCTACACAAAGCTAAGGTATAATTAGTAACAAAATGTGTATTGCTAATTTACAATCAAACAAGCTTACTGAGATTCAAAAGAAGTAACCAGCACTTGATACAGCTTCTCAGTTTTTTAGAATTACATTTAATATACAATTCTTGGATGAATTTCTGGCGTTTAGCAAGATAACCATCTCTTTCCTCCATCTGCTAGCTTGCTAATAAGAACTGCGTCACAAACCGAGACATAATTGTCCAGGGGGTGGAGCTAAACAAGGGCCGTACCACTAGTTAAATTAACAAGGGTCTTCTTCAAATTAACCAGTACAGGCATTTAACAATTCTAACACTATGATTGCTACCTCTTTTTATAACTGAACTATTTTCTAAAGGGTTACACACTCCCCTTTCTAAATCAACATGAGTCCCTTCATGTTCTCTCAAACAACTTTGTACTGATCAGTTCTTATTTTCTGTGGTCCTACTCCCTGAGCTTCACTGAAAGTAGCAAAGAGTGCATTGTTGAAACCCTCTACGAGAACTTGAGTAAATGAGATCACAGGCTTCCCTAACTCTGGGTAAGTGAGTTGCCCAGGAGCCCGACGAAGCCTTCCGGACCTACGAACATGATCACTGTATTCATCATCAGGTAAGGTTTTAGTATTATTACTTGGTTCATTAGAGTGCTCCTCGCTCATCTCCGTGGTTTCAACAGCTGAACTTGGTACTGGATTTACTGCAGGTAAATCTCTAGACTCAACCTGAGAACTAGGTTCTTGATTTTCTGTGTCATCCTCAGAATTGCAGATATTTGACAGATCTTGAGGTACATTATCATCAACGAGAGAATCTGGGATCAGTTGTCCAACAATGGAATTAGGCTGCGGAAGCAGGGAGTTAGGATCATCCTCATCCTGACTAGGGTGAGCCAGAAATGTGTTTTCTCTAGGTACATCATACACTTTGACAAATCTCTGCTCCATATCATCTTGGGGATACACATCTGGGTACCATAGTTCATCTTTTTCCAACTCTGAGCATTCTCCATCAGGTTGTTTGTTGCTTATTCTTGTCCTAGGCCTTGCAACTTTGGGTTTAGGTTCATGCTCCATGACTGTCTCCGAAAGGAAACCACAGGGAAGAAGAAAGTCTCTGTGGAGTGTCCTCATCGGCCCATCTTCATTCTCAGGTATGACGGAGTACACTGGTAGATCTCCCATCCTCTTCGCAACTACGTAGACCATGGGCTCCCAACGATCTGCTAGTTTATGTTTGCTGCGAAGACGAAGGTTTCGTACAAGAACTCTGTCTCCAACAGCCAATGTAGATTATCTGACAACTTTGTCAAATCGCTTCTTGTTCTTGTCTGCAACTTTCTGAGCGTTTCCAATGGCAACTTGATAACTTTCTTCAAGGTGAGCCTTTAAATTTCTAACATATTGTGAATGTGAGGAGGGCTTGCTATTCTGTACTGGCAATCCAAATGCTATATCTATGGGAAGTCTTGGATGCCTCCCAAACATGAGCTCGTATGGAGAAAACCCAGTGACCTCATTTTTGGTGTAGTTGTAGGCGTGTGTTAAAGGTTTAACATAGTCTCGCCAATGTTTTTTCTCCCCATCTTTTAAAGTACCTAACATGCTGAGGAGTGTCTGGTTAAAGCGCTCAACGGATTCCCTCTAGGATGGTAAGGGGTTGTTCTGCTTTTACGGATACCTGCTAAAACACACAACTCTTTGTTTGTCTTAGAATCAAAATCTCTGCCTTGGTCACTATGGAGACGCTCTGGAAAACCATAATGGACAAAGAAATGATTCCATAGGGCATTTGTAACAGTATTAGCTTTTTGATCCCTTGTGGGAATAGCCACGGCATATTTTGTAAAATGATCCGTGATGACAAGGATATCCTTTGTATTCCGGCTATCCGGCTCCACCGAAAGGAAATCCATGCAGACCAACTCCATTGGTCTAGACGTGCAGATTTTCACAAGAGGGGCAGCCTTCTCAGGCTGAGACTTTCTGCGGACATATCGCTCACACTTTTTCACTTTTTTCTCTATGTCAGTGGCCATTTTTGGCCAATAAAACCTTGATCAGACTAGTTCAACTATTCGTTCAATTCCCAAATGCCCCATGTCATTGTGGAGGTTTTGTAGTACAGTAGCCCGGAGGCACTCGGGAAGTACAAGTTGAAACACAGTTTGGTCCTCACATTGTCTAATACGGTAAAGGAGACCATTCCTCAATTTAAGACGTCTCCACTGTTTCAGAAGTAGATGATGCTCTGGCGAATCACCTTTGAGAGGTGATGGTGGTTGAGTTCTTGCTTCCACTTCAGCAATTATCGTCCCAATGACAGGGTCATCCCATTGCAATTTCTGGAGATCAGCCTCACTGTGTTTGGGTACTGTTGGAAGACATTCCTGAACCTCTTCCTCTTCGAAGATCACTGGACTTGCAGTTGCATTCAATGCAAGTGATTCCACAAACCCATACAATGGTGAGTATTGGTCTTCGCGGCTGACAACATGTCTTTGACAGGCAGCAGTTACTGTCTCTGTGGTTAGTGTATCAAAAGCGCTAGAGGATGCCAAGAGATGGGAAGTGAACTTGCGGACTCTTTGACTTTCCTCTTTAGAAACTTCATCATCCATTGATGTACCATTAGGCCTTCTCGAGAGTTCATCGGCATCCATGTTCTGTTTACTAGCCCGGTACTTGATCTTGAAAGTGAAGGTGGACAAGGCTGCCAGCCATCGAAACCCGGCAGCATCCAATTTGGCCGTGGTGAGTATATATGTCAGAGAGTTGTTGTCTGTAACAACCGTAAATGAATTTCCATACAGATAGTCATGAAACTTTTCTGTAATGGCCCACTTCAGAGCAAGAAATTCAAGTTTATATACTGGCTATCTGGATTCGCTACGTGATAATCCTCTACTGGCGTAAGCAATAACTCGATTTTGGCCATCCTGTTCTTGATACAAAGCAGCTCCTAATCCCGTCATGCTGGCATCTGTATGCAAAACATATTGTAGTTTGGGGTTAGCGGAGCCAAGTACTGGCGAAGATGTTAATTTATCTATAATGTCCCTGAAAGCTTGCTGGCATTCAGGGCCCCAGCGCTCATCAAAGGGTTCTTTTGGATTCAAGTACTTGCAATCTCTTGTGTTGACCTTATTTCCTTTCCGCTGAGGCGGGTAGCCAGCGGTAAGGTTGGTTAGAGGCTTGCCAATCTTTGAATAGTCCTTCACAAATCTTCTGTAATAACCAGAAAATCCAAGGAAAGACTTTAGTTCTTTTAGGTTCTGGGGTCTCGGCCAGGTTTTTAAAGCTTCAACTTTTCGGGGATCCGTCTTCACCCCATCTCTAGATACTATATGGCCCAGGTAGTGGACGGACGTCTGGAAGAATTTACACTTGTCGGGTGATAACTTAAGTCCATATTCTCTGAGACGTTGTAGCACACACTTGAGGCGGGTCTCATGCTCTTCCAAACTGTTGGAAAACACAATTAAATCATCAAGGAAAACCAAGACCTCTTTGAGATGAATGTCTCCCATGCACTTTTCCATTAGTCGCTGGAACGTACTTGGCGCATTAGTTATTCCTTGTGGCATACGATTAAATACATAGAAACCCATGGGACACACAAAATCAGTTGTGTGTTTATCACTTTCCTCCATTTCAATTTGATAATATCCCGACTTCAGGTCCATTACTGAGAACCATTGTGACCCAGAGAGTGCCGAAAAGGATTCCTCCAGAATTGGTAATGCGTAAGCATCTTTAATCGTTTACATATTGAGCTTTCTATAGTCTACACATAGACGGATATCACCCATCTTTTTTTTTACTACCACTATGGGTGAAGAGAAAGGTGACTCAGATTCCCTAATAATGTTTGCATCAAGCAACATTTTAAGATGCCTTCTGACTGCTTCATAATCTTTAGGATGAATTGGGCGTGGACGTTGTTTGAAAGGTGTTTCATCCTTCAAATTTATATGGTGTCTTACTTGGGTTGCATGACCGAAGTCAAGGTCATGATGTGCAAAAACGTCAGAAAAAGAGTTTAATTGGTCACTTATCCTGCGCTTCCACTCCTCTGGCAGTGGGGAGTTCCCAAAGTCAAAGATCAATTCAGGGGATTCGTTAGTTTCCCGATTCTTGGAATAGTCATCCATTTCTGGATGGCTGGAATGGTTCACAGTAACATCTTGTCCTTTGCTCTCATTTGACAATTGGCTCAAATTGTCTGGGATACTTAATTGAGCAATGATGCAATTTGTTGGTAGTATAATCTAATGTTCGGTTTCACTTTTCAGTACAACACATATTCTTTTAGAACCTGGCTCTGGTAAGGAGATAAGACAGCTCTCTACTAGCACACCACCTGGTAAGTTTGATGTGTTACACTGCTCAAATAAAGCCCATTTTTCAGTGACGATCCTGCCAGCTATAAAACCCTCAACTACAACTTTTTGACAAGGGGGTAGGGTTTCTTGTGCTCTTCCTTTGAGTTTAACTAACCCAAGTCTCCCACAAATTGCTTGTTTTTTCCTCAACTCAAGTGTTCTTAGGACCTGACTATAGCCATAACATGGTGTGCAAAATAAAGTATTGTCATTATACTGCTCGTAAAGTGAATCAAGTGTGTTGGTGCCAATTAACAGTGGAACTTCATTATTGGACCTGTTGTCCAGGACTACTAAGGCAAGAGTACATATTTTTGGCTCTGACATGATAAAGTCCTTGGGGAATTTGATGTTGACTTCAACATATCCCATGTAAGGGACAGCCTGACCGTTTGCTCCTTCAATTTCTAGAAAATGACTTGTGGGCTTAATGGGTTGTTGGGGGAGATGATTTTTATAGAAAGACAATGACATTGTTGTAACCTGTGACCCAGTATCCAGTAAACAATTACAGCTTACCCCTGATATTTCCACTTTAGCTGTACACTTGGTTCCAACAAGTCGTTTCGGCAAATCAATGTGTCTCCTAACTTTATGTTCTTTCAGTAGCGTTTTAGGTTGGTTCCCTAACCGGGGACTCTGCTTGCAGTTGACTCCCATTTGTCCCTCAACAGGAGTCGTAGCTAGTTTAAATCTGTTGTGCTTAAGGAACCATTCTGTGACTCCCAGGCCTGCTGTTTTTCTCTGAGCTCTTTTTTCTTAACTTCTACGAGGGTGGGGTTTGGCCTGTTGCTGCATGATGAAGCAATGTGACCATCTTCACCACATTTAAAACAGTACCAAGGCTTAGGCTTAGTGACAGTGTTCACAACCCTTGGGAACTGCTTCTCAACATTAGCTCTTGGCTCTCTTTGGTCCAGTTTTCTATTCTCTACTACTTTCTGTTTTACAGGTTTCTCTTTCTTTGATACACACCCGAACGACACCTGGAAGAGACTTGTTGGCTTCGGTAAGTAACGCTGATTCATCTGAGTAAGGTGCACAAATGTCTTGTAGGTTCGACTGGACCTTAACCTTGGTGACCCCAAGGTGTTGCTTCATCCGACAGGCTTTTGTAGCCTGCTTATCCTCTTCTGTACGTAAAAGCAATAAAAACTCAGGAAAGGGTGGAGGTTTGCGTTTACGCTGCTTAAGCTGTAGTGCTGAAATCAGCAAATTGTCCCAGCATCCTCTACAGAACTGCTTGAGGAGCTGTTTGTCAACATCACAGGCAGAAATCCCATTCCTTTTCACTACTAGACTCAATGCTTTTTGAAGTCTATGCAGATAGTCAGAAGGTTTCTCTCCAGCATTTTGATTGGTGTTCAGAAATTTAGCGAAGAGTTCATCTCCATCTTCAACTACAACATAGGCAGAATCAAGTAAGTCTAGATAGGCTGTGGGTGAAGCTTGTGGGCCTAAGGCTTTGATTATGTGTGCAGCCGGGGGTACAAGGCTTTCAACCATCTTCCTTACAACTTGTAGATCAGAAGTGTGTGGGTCCCTTAACCAGAACTCTACATTGCTGCGCCATGTGTCATAATCAATCTCAAAGTTTGGTTGGGGAACTCTTCCAGAAAAAGGCTTTAATCTAGAATGAGAGTTTATTTGGGAGGCAATTTCCCCACTCTTGACTATGTGCTCCACCACAACACGTTGTACTTCAGGGGTGCTAACCTGATATGCAGGTATTTGGTAGGTGCAGGGACAGTCTTCCTTAGCCAACCCCAATGCAACTGATCCTTTGCCTGGCCCAGTTCCCCATGGTCTTGCCTCCCCCACATTATCTGAGACTGTGGACATTGGTGGGGGCTTCTCTTTGGGTGTTAGTGCCACCGAATGTCCTCTTACTGTGAGAATTGGTTCTGAATCTACAATTGTTTCACTAATCTCGGCTGGGCTCTTGTGTTCAACAGAATCACTGATCCTACTTAACTCTTCTCGTAAGATATCTTCAAACTGTTTTCCACTTAGCTTAGCTAGATCTTCTAGCTGAGACAGGTAAGTATTAGTTGCAGTTGTGCCTGCTTTGGCACTGTACACACTAACCAGACTCTGGACATGATGGGTAATATTTGGGTTTCCTTCACAGCTTCTATGGTATGGCAAATACCTATTTTCTAATACTTTTACAGCATTACCGTGTTCAAATTCAACAATAACCTGACCTCTGGGTTCTGATTCTGTTTCAGGTACTTCAATTAATCTGTTGATTTTCCCATACTCTTTCAAGAAATTGAAAATTTCCTCATCTATGTCAGTATTTGTTAACCCACTAACTAATAGAGAGTTGGGAATTTTCACATTCTCTCTTGCTACAACCTCCATTTCTTAATTCACACTTCAGATCAAGAAAACTTAAATGTTCACCAAAGTTTCACAGTGTCTATAAATTGTTAAAACAAATATGACTAATCAAAAATTACAGGCTCCTGGCTAGCTCGCCACGATTTTACGTGTAACCCATCTATTGGGTAAATACACGGTAGGCTCGTAATTTGGAAAGTGATGCTAAATTAAATTGGACACAGGATGCCAAAGACCAAGGGACTCACAAGGTAAGTATAGTGATATAAAAGGGTATATTAATGTTTAAGCAAATGACATCTACAATCATACATTCAGTACTGACATACATCAACTCTTGGATGCAACTGAAAAAATAAATTAAGTTTCCCTTAAATGATTCAATATCTGGTACACTGAATTAATGTTCTTATCTGTTGTTCAATGGTGTCTGTTGTTCACTGGTAGCTCGCCATCTCCCTCAGGAGATTTCCACACTGGGATCAATCCGGTTTCCTTGTACAATACCCAGGAAATCCTCCTGATATGGAATTGTCTTCTCAAAAAACCCAGCCGGCATTAGAAACAGGCATACATTGTTTTTTCAAAATATCTATGTAGTAACATTTGATGTCGACCACTTTTATAGCTTAACAAAATATAAATTTCCTTCAAATTGCACCCAACTGAAAGTTAATGTTTCTTATTGTACATACAAAAAGTAAATATTAATTACTCAACCCTTCAGAAATACAATGTTCATAAATAAATTGCATTTGCATTAACTCCATGCTAAAAATGACAAAAGCATAGTACAAACACAACACTCAATTAACACGAGATGATAATAGCTAACATAAGAGG
>JACXGM010033382.1:0-12299 GCA_016801145.1 Umbra pygmaea
TAAAATTCTCCTGAAATAAATAAAAGGTTTTCTTTGAAAAACACCATTATGAAATAAAAAACAATTTAATATTTTATTGGACTGCGTTTATATATTTATATTTAAATATTTATATATTTATTGTGTCATTTATTTATTTCAGGACTTATTTCATAGCCATATTTATTTATTTAATATTGACAAAAATGGCTTTCCATAAATCTAGAGCCATCTAATATTAGAATGAATGTAGAGCCATCTAATGTTAGAGTGAACCTACAGCCATCTAATATTAGAGTGAATCTAGAGCCATCTAATATTAAAGTGAATCTAGAGCCATCTAATATAAGAATAACATAGAGCCATCTAATATTAGAATGAACCTAGAGCCATCTAATATTAGAGTGAACCTAGACCCATCTAATATTAGAATAAACGTAGAGACATCTTATATTAGAGTGAACCTAGAGCCATCTAATATTAGAGTGAACCTAGAGCCATCTAATATTAGAATGAACGTAGAGCCATCTGATATTAGAGTGACCCTAGAGCCATCTAATAATAGAGTGAACCTAGAGCAATCTAATATTAGAGTGAACCTACAGCCATCCAATATTAGAATGAACCTACAGCCCTGTAATATTAGATTGAACCTAGAGCCATCTAATATTAAAGTTAACCTAGAGCCATCTAATATTAGAGTGAACCTAGAGCCAACTAATATTAAAGTGAACCTAGAGCCATCTAATATTAAAGTGAACTTAGAGCCATCTAATATTAAAGTGAATCTAGAGCCATCTAATATAAGAGTGAACCTAGAGCCATTCAATATTAGAATGAACCTAGAATCATCTAATATTACAGTGAATCTAGAGCCAAAGTGAACCTAAAGCCATCTAATATTAAAGTGAATCTAGAGCCATCTAATATTAGAGTGAACCTAGAGCCAACTAATATTAAAGTGAACCTAGAGCCATCTAATATGAAAGTGAATCTAGAGCCATCTAATATTAGAGTGAACCTAGAGACATTCAATATTAGAGTGAACCTAGATCCATCTAATATTAGAGTGAACCTAGAGCAATCTAATATTAGAGTAAACCTAGAGCCAACTAATATTAAAGTGAACCTACAGCCATCTAATATTAGAGTGAATCTAGAGCAATCGAATATTAGAGTGAACCTAGAGCCATCTAATATTAGAGTGAACCTACAGCCATCAAATATTAGAGTGAATCTAGAGCCATCTAATATTAGAATGAACGTAGAGCCATGTAATATTAGAGTGAACCTAGACCCATCTAATATTAGAATGAACGTAGAGACATCTAATATTAGAGTAAAACAAAGGATCATACTTTGTCCTACAGTGAAGTGCCATATTGTTTTGGATTCAGAAGTCTCTTGGCTACAAGATGAATTAGTCAAACCAATCTTTTGAGACAATGATTACAAAATGATTAAAAAAACATGTTGACATTTTGGTTAATTATTGTAAAATATATGTAAACCATGATGAACATCACTGTAAAGTCCATATCGGCTTTCCCCCAGGTCTTGAAAACCAGTGTGACAAAGTTTGAGAGACACACAAATAAAAGTAAATAAAACACTGCATGTACATACATATTTTCACTATTTACCTATACATTTTTAAAGACATTTTTTAGTGCAGGATGATGTCCTACCTCCTTGCAGAAATTTTATTTTGTTATTTTAATTTCCTGCTTCCTGTCTGTAATGTTTTTTGTTAACCAAAATAAAGTTAAATAAACCCACATTTGAGGCACAATATCTCCGTCTGTGATTAACCCACATGGACATTATTTTCTGCAGAACCTTTCTTATCTACTGGTATCAAGCAATAGTTTCTAACGTTTATGGTTCTGGATATATTACACTTTGAGGCCCAAAAGACTAAAGTGGTTGAGATGATGTGAGTTTTATGACATGGCGTGTTATCATGCTCGAAGTAGCCATTAGAAGATGGGTACACTGTGGTCATAAATGGATGGACATGGTCAGCAACAATACTCAGGTAGGCTGTAGAATGTAAACGATGCTCAGTTGGTACTAAGGGGCCCAAAGTATGCCAAGAAATTGTTCTCTACGCTTGAACCATTGATACAAGGCAGGATTATTAGACCTTATTAGACCAGACAATTGTTTTCCAAACTTCAATTGTCCAATTTTGGTGGGCCCGTGCAAATTGTAGCCTCAATTTCTGGTTCTTAGCTGACAGGCGTACCACCCGGTGTTGTCTTCTGCTGGAGCCCATCTGCTTCAAGTTTCGACGTGTTGTGAGTTCAGAGAGGCTCATCTGCATACTTGGTTGTAATGAGGGGTTATTTGAGTTAATGTTGCCTTTCTATCAGTTCGAACCAGTCTTGCCATTCTCTTCTGACCTCTGCCATCAACATGGCATTTTCGCCCAGAGACCTTCTGCTCACTGGATATTTTCTCTTTTTCTTACCATTCTCTGTAAACCCTAGAGACGGTTGTGTGGGAAAATCCCAGTAGATCAGCATTTTCTGAAACACTCAACCAGCCGGTCTTGCACAAACAAACATGCCACATTCAAAGTCACTAAAATCACCTTTCTTCCCATTCTGATGCTTGGTTTGCACTTGAGCAGATCATCTTGAACATGTCTACATGCCTAAATGCGCATTGACTTGCTGCCACGTGATTGGCTGATTAGATATTTGCGTTAACGAGCAGTTGAAAAGGTGTACCTAATGAAGTGCCGGGTGAGTGTATACCTCAGTATGTCAGTGTGTAGACTGTATATTTCAGTATGTCAGTGTGTAGACTGTATATTTCAGTATGTCAGGGTGTAGACTGTATATTTCAGTATGTCAGTGTGTAGACTGTACACTTGTGCATTGTTAGTAGCCTTATAGATAGGTACAGTCGTTTCCCTATCGGTGCTATTCATTGGTTTGACACGGGCGTCCGGCTGGCCAGAGGTGAGAGGCATGGTAAAAGTAGTCCATAGTCTTTTTGTGTGTTTGTGTGTGTGTGTTTTGGACAAGCCTGTGTTTGACTTTAAGGCGTACACTCCCATAAGTAAACACAGCACACTTTAGAGCCATGGGCTCTGCCTTGTGCTGAGGCAGAAAACGAGTCATGAGGAGAACTGGATATGTGTCTGTATGGATGGTGTGCACTTGGAAGGCCCTGTCTGTGTGTTTGTTGATTGACCGCATCACATAAATCATAGGATTCAGGAACAGCTGGATAGGTCTGACTATTAGTCATGATGGGAAATGTAGGTAATGGCCTCTAAATGAGCAATTCAATTGGGAGTTATGTTTATATAGAAGAAGTTAGCCCAGTTTTCCTTAATAATGTGACTATGGTGGATGGTGTTTCAAAAGACACCTACATAAGGGACATAGTCTAGGGCGTTTGTTGATTGCGGTAGAATAATTAATCATTAGTTGATCTGTTATTGCAGTGTTGAGGGTGGAATATTAAACTAACACCTTTATGAATTTTGATAGTACAGTTTGAGTGTCAGGAGTAAATCCATATGTTCATATTTGTTAACAGTTTTAAGAAAATGCATGCTGATGTAACCTGGTGCTGTATTGAAAAAGTCACAAGGAGAATATTATCAAAAATGGTGTTTTGTTCTCATGGCCACAAGATGGCAGTATTAGACCCTAGGAATTACCACATGAGAAGGGACACATTTGTGACTGCTGTCAACTGAGTTGCTGTAACGGTCCATATACTAGCTGGTTATGGGTGGGTTTTACACTTTATGTCAGGTGCATTTCTGAACCTAGTAAACAAAGGTGTCAGTAAGTTTAGTTTATATATTCAATAGTTATTGTTACCTGGTGTGACTTTACATTAATATCTTCAGTCTACAATGAGCATGGCAACCTGCTCTGACTGAAACTTATCTGGCAGATTATGTGTTAACATTGTGATGGGGATCGAAGGATACAGAAAGTAAATGAGCTTATATTGGGATTGATGGGTACAGGTGGTGTCTGTGTTTAAATTGGGAATTGTTGGTACAGTGAGTGAATGTGTGATGCTGGTACAGTCAAGCTCTGCCAGGGTGGGAAAGATTTAGTAATGGGCTATAAATTCTCTGGGAGTGGAAAGAGACCACCATAATGTGCCTCACTGTTTACTTGTTTAGTCTGTGTGTCCCCCCCCCCCCCACCCCGCCGGGCTCTTCTCAGGGCTTATGGGTAATTATCAAGCTGGTGCCAAAACGTGCTCTGCTACACAAGGAGTAGGAAACTTGATGTCATTGTGACCCTGTGCTGACACACTTTGGTGCTCCCACCCACACACACACACACACACACAAACACACACACACACACACGCACACACACATACGGTTCTTGCTTTATCTACAGTACTCTACCAATTGTTAATCAAACTGACAGATACATCGCCTTAGGATCCTTCAGTGGTTGATGCTACTGATTCTCCATGTTGACTGATAGCCTCGTACTCGTACTGCGTGTACACAATATCTCCTTAGAGTTCTTCTTTTGTTTTAATTAGACATAGTGCTTTGGCACACTTGAAGCCCTCCACCACTGCAAAGTACAGATGGTAGGACCCGCCCACTCTGCCACCTGCTGTGGAGCAGTCTAATGGCCAGGGACGGAGGGGGGTGTAATAGAGTAACAAAGCATGGAGGAAAGTGCTGCATAATCATATCACACACATCACCAGTGCCAGATGGACACCTTTCTGGAGACAACAACACCTCTGTCATGAATAAGATTCCACTAACACAAACCAGGAGATGTAACTTAGCTGATGTGACTCAGACGGCCGTGGGGTTTCACTTTTTTACCAGGTGGACACTTGAGAACAGTTTCTCATTTGAAAAGGCGACGTGGCCACGATAAAAGCAAAGGTGCAAGAAGACAAAGTTACACAACAATTACACAAGTTACACAACAATTACACAAGGGAATGAACAGAGAATAAAACAACACTGGGTCCGAGTCACTATAGAGTCTGAGTCATATTTAGCATATAATGTAAACAGTTTACAATCCCTGGTCCCTTGGCTAACTCTGAGCAAGGATGGGTAGATATGAGCCATTTATCATCCCTTTAGAACTGTGTGAGAAGGGGCAGGACCAAGGCAAGGGTTGGGGTGTGGTCAATGCCCCCACTGCGGGGTACCGTACCCTGGCCACACACACACTATACACCCGAGTAACCACGGAGATCTGTAGCCCAGTCCTGGTATGGGGCCTTCTGTCTGGCCAACAGAGCTGTTAAACAACATCCTGGCTTTGTATTGCTTTCAACTCATCCCAAACAAACATCACACACTGGCACACTCTCTCTTGCCACACACAAACACACACACACACACGTTTGTTTTTCTATCTTTGTGGGGCCCTGAAAACGATTTTGATCTAAAAAGGCATGTTCCCTATTTCGTACATCCATGTAACCCTAACCTTAACCTCAGTAACCTAATATTAGTGCCTAAATTTAACTAAATTTAACTTTGGAATAATGCCTAACCCTAACCTAATTGGTAATGCCTAAACCTAATAGAAATCCCAATTCTAACTTTATGCCCAATAGTAACTATTTCCCTAAACCTAACCCCTGAACCATGAATCACAATTCCCCTAGGGGGGCCACCCCCAAAATAAACAATTTGTCCCCACAAGGTCTAATTTGACATCTTTTGTCAGGTTTATGTATGGTTGTGGGACCATCACCAAAATATCAGGGCCCCACAGCTATAGATAAACAAAGCCCCACACACACAATCACTGGCTGGCTGTCTCTATTTTGGGTTGCTTTATACACCTGCACTTACACAACAACACACTGGCTCGAAATACAAAGGATATACTTTTTCTTCTTATGCTTCACAATCACACACACAAATACACACAATTCAGAGCTAATATATTTAACATCTCACAGACGTAGATGCACAAACATAACAAAACATATGCGGATAGAAGGTGTGATACAGACTCCCATGTGTCCCTCCCCAGGTCAAGTCACATCCTTCGCAACTCTAGATGAAGAAATTGACTTCCTTCACGCTGTCATTGCCAAACAGGAAGTGGCAGAGGATCTACAATCGAAACAATCAGGTGAGTGTTTCTGTCAGTAAACTTATCAGTGCATAACGTGATACAGGTACTTTTTTTATATGTGCATTATCTACAAATTCAAATATGATTGTATCTGTCTCTCTCTCTCTCTCTCTCTCTCTCTCTCTCTCTCTCTCTCTCTCTCTCTCTCTCTCTCTCTCTCTCTCTCTCTCTCTCTCTCTCCCTCTCTTTCTTGGTCCCAGACAACCCCACCAAAGTAAGTTCTAAGACTCAGACTGATGCATCCAGAAAGACAGGCCCAATTCAGACATCCACCGCCCTGCCCCCTATTCATACAGCTCATTTCACCGGGGCTCTGGGGAGGGTGGGGCCGGAGGACCCTGCTGGCCCAATAGCCATCCCGCACTCCTCCAACGACAGTCTTCTCATCTGTAAGTGACTCTATCAGTTGACTGGACACATGTTTCTATTTCAGAGCCAGGCCAGCTGAGTAGTATGACAGTAATTAGTAGTAGTATTCACATTGTCAACAAGGTCTAAGAAGTATATATATATATCAGGCTAAACATATACTGATTAAAGTGACACAATATCCTGTCACCTGCTTTCTGTTTGTTTCCTTCCTCAGTTGTTATCTCTGGCTGTGTCATCGTTGGCATCATGGCCCTAATCTTAGCGACAGTTTTCTGGGTCAGGTAGGACATCAGACTCTAACATTATAATTTTGTTATTACTCAATTTGAGAACTAAGATGTATAACAGCATGTTCGATCCATTTTCAGCCGTGTTTGGAATGTTCAGTTGATCCACTGCACTGTTGGATTTCATCTTGGATTTGTAGGTCGTAGAGGACACTGTGTTTAACGAAGAGCAGTGAACATTCTTTTACTTACATTCGAATGTTAGTCATTATATTAAGTACGCTAAAAGAGCCTTCCAAATTAAAAGAGATAAATCTATGCCTGAAACTTAAATAAGGCCAGACATGTTTTATGTACACTATCGGTCAAAGGTTTTGGAAAACCCAGGAATATACACACGCGTTTTGATAAAAATTGATACATTTTTTAAACAAGGTAGCATTACATTTATCATAATATATAGTTAAAACATAACTATTATGGATGAGGTAAAGGTGCTTTATTTATGGCTGCTTCCATCTAAATGAGTCCTTCCAAACAGTGATGGACATTTGCAACATTGGTAATGTCCTGGATATATATGTTAATCAATTTAATGACACCGTCCATGGGGAATTTCTATAAAAGCATGAAAATCCCTGGGTTTCTTAATATTTTGACCGGTAGTGTAATAAGAGGAGTGGTTATGTGGCCTACTGTTCCTTCACTAGTCTCTCAATGGCTCCAAATAATGTTGCCCCCTACAGGATGCAGAAGGAATCACATCTGTCCCAGAAGGCTGATTACTCTGCATTTGGAGGTCATGGGAAAGGAATAGCCAATGGAGCTTCAGTAAGTATGCTGTCCCTCAGAGAGAGAGACATTCACTCAGAACCATCCCCCACTGCCCTGTCCCACAAGCTGGAAGTAAAGTTGCAAGAAGGTCTGCGATGATCAATGCAGACACAATAGACCTAATCTTCTTGCTTTTAGAAAACAGATTAAATCTCTGACCAAAAACAACTTAAATACACCAATCAGTCGTAACATGACCACCAGCTACTTATTGTGTAGGTCTCCTATTTGCCACCAAAACAGCCCTGACTCATTAAGGCAAGGACTCTCCTAGACCTCTGAAGGTGTGCTGTGGTATCTGGCACCAATTAATTTCCTTCAATTAGAGCATAATTAGGACCTAGACTGCCAGGTCAAGGGAGATCCTAACCAATTAGTGAGCCACTCCATCAGGCTTGTACAAGGTACAAGTGAAAACCTGCATACACTAGGCCCTCCATGGAAGGGTTTGAGGACCCCTGCTGTAAGCAGTCCTGTAAGTTGTGAGATAGGGCCTCCATGGATCAGACGTTTTTGTCCAGATTGAACTGAGATCTGGGGAATTTGGAGAACGAGTCAACACCTTGAACACGTTGTTGTGTTCCTCAAACCATTCCTGAACCATTTTTGCTTTGTGGCAGGGTGCAATATCCTGCTGAAAGAGGCCAATGCCATCAGGGAATTCTGTGTCCATGAAAAGGTGTACATGGTCTGCAACAATGCTTAGGTAGGTGGTACATGTCAAAGTAACATTCACATGAATGGCAGGACCCAAGGTTTCCCAGCAGAACATTGCCCAAATCCACCGACTTGCCTTCTTCCCATAGTGCATCTTGTTGCCATGTGTTCCCCAGGTAAATGACGCACATGCACCCGGCCATCCACGTGCTGTAAAAGAAAACGTGATTAATCAGACCAGGCTCCCCTCTTCCATTGCTCCGTGGTCCAGTTCTAATGCTCACATGTTAATTGTAGGTGCTTTTGACAGTGGTCAGAGGTCAGCATGGGCTACCCAGCCCCATATGCAGCGAACTGTGATGCACTCAGTGTTCTGACACCTTTCTAGCAGAACCAGCATTTATAATTGTTCAGCAATTTGAGCTACAGTAGCTTGTCTGTTGGATCGGACTACACGGGTCATCCTTGGCTGCCCATGACCCTGTGTCCCATGACCACCACTTTTCCTTCCTTGGACCACGTTTTATAGGTACTGACCACTGCAGACCGGGAACACCCCACAAGAGCTGCAGTTTTGGAGATGATCTTACTAGGTTGTGTATAGCATTCACAATTTGGCCCACATCAAGTCATTCTAATCCTTATGCTTGCCCATTTTTCCTGCTTCTTACACATCAACTTTGAGGACAAAATGTTCAGTTGCTGCCTAATATATCCTACCCACTGACAGGTGCCGTGATAATGAGATTTATTCACTTCACCTGTCAGTGGTCATAATGTTATGGCTGATCGGTGTATAAACTAAGCAAGACGTTTAAACCAGAACTATCCTTAAATTGTTTGACTATTTATTTAATCAGGAAAAGACCAGTAGAATCCCAGCTTCACATAGGACTCCTGGATGGTCGGGGGTTTGGACCCACTAATGGACTGGGTCTATACACTCCCTGCTGAAGGACCATGTGTTTATGGGAAGAGCAGTTTCTGTACAAGGCTGTGGTGCACCCCATCAGCATGTTACCTCTGGTGAAGTGTTATGTCCCTCAACAATTTACTGAAAATATAAATAAGAGGAATGGTAGAACAACAATACTAGGCAAATTGTAAGTCGGATTCAAACAACCGTATGCGCAGAGAAGAATTTCATTTTAATAGGGGTGTAGAATTTCGCTGGTGAGAACGGTAGGCTACTTCCTCTTTCAAAGACCCACTTATAAAGATGTAGAAGATATTTAAAAAATACGAGAAAGCTACTCATATTGCAATTCATGTTTCCCTACAATATGTAGTGTTTTGTTACACACGAAAGCACTGCCTAAAATTATTGACAGTTACCAAAGATGGACCTGTGATTTCCACATTGCAATTTCTATTGAATTTGATAATTAAATTATTAAAAGAATTATACCCATTGCTGTTTTTATGTACAGATGGTATAAGTGTATATGAGGGAAATTGTATGTAGAGTCCTCAAGGAAAGGCGGGGGGGGTCCGAGTGCCGTTGGATGCTAAGTCGCTGCATTGCCTGACCGTCTACGTCAGCCATCTCCAACCCTGGTCCTGGAGAGCTACCTCCCTGTAGGTTTTCACTGTAATTTAGCACACCTGATTCTAATAATTAGCTGGTTGATAAGCTGAATGAGGCTACATTATGTGCAGCTGGAGTGAAAACCTACAGGATGGTTGTTTTCAAGGACCAGGGTTGGAGACCCCTGGTCTACGTCACGATAGTCACAGGTTCGAGCTTGACCATGGGTTCATTGACATTCCTCCTGCACAAGGCATATATAGTTGTAAACGTAATCATCCCGCGCATGACCGACTAAAGGCTTCCGTGTTGGATTCGCAGTAAGAAAAAAACGGCGGCTGGGCAACATGTGGTTGGATGTTTCCAAAAAGGTGCGGAGCTGCCTACAGGCAGGATTAGAGATGGAATTGGGAGGGGGAATCTAAAAAAAGAAAAAGAAACCGACATTGGCTGTTGAAATTCTCAGTTCGTAACCAAACCCACCAGCCTGCTTTGCCCCGGACGAGTACTAGGTAATTTTTTCCTCCATTTTAGAACAGTTCGTTATGCTCTCCAGTGTGCTGGGATAGATGGGAATGAAATCTCTATCATGATATGTGTGGTACGGCACGGCCCTCTTTTTTCACATGGAAAAAAGTGGCAATAGTCTCTAAAGAGGACACAGTCTGGCATGCTGAGGTTCTTCTGTCATCTAGAGATTAAAGGCCCTGTTATGCCCTGTTGACAACATGTACAAGCTCTCATGCGGACCAAGGGGAACTTCCAATGGTCATTGTTTTGCTGAAGTTGACATCCAGCGTCACATTTCACAACATGCTCTAGGCTTGGTGACCATTTTTAAGGGAAACAAATTGTTGAATGCTGAACAATATTCTTGCCACATTCTACAGGGCCTCTGAAAGGTCAACACCCAAGTTAATGTTTTTGTATTAGGGCCTCATATTTAAATGCATTTAAAATAAAAGTGTGTGGCAACACCAAGACCCTGTAGAATAGTAAAATATTGCCAAATCTACATGTGTGATGTTGGGAGAGCCTGATCCGAACATTTTAATTGCTGCCAAAGGTTCTTCCACAAAGTATTGACATAGGGATTAAAAATATCCTAGTGGTCTGCAACATTGGACAGGTAACCAAAAGGCAACTGATCAAATCCATAGTCGACAACGTATAGTTCGTTGAACTCTCTAGCAAGGCACTTAACCCTAATTGTTTCTGGTAAATTATTAAATACTATATGAGCAGCACTTGCCAAGCCACAGCCTCCTTAATATGGGTGGAGACATGCTAGCAGGACAGTTTGGTAGTGCTTGGTATGAACAGCCATTGCCTGCTGATCCAGGCAATGGCTGATTACTCTGAGTGTCAGTTGTTTACTTGCAATGCTACTTTACATTTGCATAATGTTGAGCAAAGTGGAACTTTCATCCCACCCTCCCTCCCTCCCACCCACTCACTATGTTCCTTCCATTCAACATGATTTAATGGTAAGTCAATGTTTCTCTGCACTGTCCTGTTTTGTAGTTTCTTTAAAGCCTAAATTGCTCAGAATAAGAGTGTCTGTTAAGTATTTTTCCCTTTAAAAAAAAAATATTTCAGTTTTATATTTTTAATAAATAATTTAATTTCACACAGAAAAAAATCCCCTTAAAGCTGCACTATGTAACTTTTTCGAAAATGACCTAAACTAAACTAAAACTATGTTTTAGTGCTATTAAACATTTGGAACTTGCATATTGGATCCAGGAAAACATCAACTTACAAAATATAAGTTAAAAATATAATATTACTAATATAAGTATTAGTAGAGAAGCAAAATCAACATTTCCCAATCTAAGTAGCAACATGTGCATATTATTGACAAAATAATCATCTTTATTTTGGAAAATTGGCTATATTTAATATATTTTTATATACTACAAATATATAAAAATATATGTAAAATTTGTGCAGACAGGACAAATTAATGGAAAGTTACATGCTTCAAACATTAAATGCCAAAAATGCTGAGCCGCTGACATGCCTAAATATAAAAACTGTCAACGGGTGTGAACTTTCTACAGGATGTGTTTGGTTGAGGTGTTTTTCTCCTGTGCCCCTTACTTTATATTGTTTCCTCAGTCAGGGGATAAGAACTTGGCCCAGAGTGCTCAGATGTTTCACTACCAGCATCAGAAACAGCAGATGATCTCCATGGAAAAGTGAGCTCAACACCATAGTGCCCCATTCTTTCCCCTACTGCACAATACTGCCCCATGCTTTCCCCTACTGCACAATACTGCCCCATTCTGTCCCCTACTTTTCCATATTGAGCCATACTGCCCCATGCTGTTTCATACTGCTCCATACTGCCCCATGGTGTCCCAAACTGCTCCATACTGCCCCGTGCTATCCCTTACTGTCCCATACTACCTCATGCTGTGCCATACTGCTCCATACTTCCCTATGCTGTCCCATACTGCTCCATACTGCCCCATGCTGTCCCATACTGCTCCATACTGCCCCATGCTATCCCTTACTGTCCCATACTACCTCATGCTGTGCCATACTGCTCCATACTGCCCTATGCTGTCCCATAATACTCCA
>JACXGM010033383.1:0-12298 GCA_016801145.1 Umbra pygmaea
AAGACCCAACACTCTGGATGAGCTTAAGGCCGCTATCGAAGCATCCTGGGCCTCCATCACACCTCAGCAGTGCCACAGGCTGATTGCCTCCATGCCACGCCGCATTGAAGCAGTCATTTCTGCAAAAGGATTCCCAACCAAGTATTGAGTGCATAACTGAACATAATTATTTGAAGGTTGACTTTTTCTTTTTTCTTTTTGTATTACAAACACTTCTTTTATTGGTCAGATGAAATATGCTAATTCTTTGAGATAGGAATTTTGGGTTTTCATGAGCTGTATGCCAAAATCATCAGTATTAAAACAATAAATGACCTGAAATATTTCAGTTGGTGTGCAATGAATCTAAAATATATGAAAGTTTAATTTTTATCATTACACTATGGAAAATATCCCAATATGCTAATTTCTTGAGAAGGACCTGTATATATATATATATATGTGTGTGTGTGTGTGTGTGTGTATGTGTGTGTGTGTGTGTGTGTGTATGTCTATATATGTATGTATGTCTATATATGTATGTATGTCTATATATGTATGTATGTCTATATATGTATGTATGTATGTATGTCTATATATGTATGTATGTATGTGTATGTCTATATATGTATGTATGTATGTGTATGTCTATATATGTATGTATGTATGTATGTATGTGTATGTCTATATATGTATGTATGTATGTGTATGTCTATATATGTATGTATGTATGTGTATGTCTATATATGTATGTATGTATGTATGTATGTGTATGTCTATATATGTATGTATGTATGTGTATGTCTATATATGTATGTATGTATGTGTATGTCTATATATGTATGTATGTATGTGTATGTCTATATATGTATGTATGTATGTGTATGTCTATATATGTATGTATGTATGTCTATACACTATATATATATATATACACTCACCTAAAGGATTATTAGGAACACCCGTTTAATTTCTCCTTAAAGCAATGATCTACTCAACTAATCACATGGCAGTTGCTTCAATGCAGTTAGGGGTGTGGTCCTGGTCAAGACAATCTCCTGAACTCCAAACTGAATGTCAGAATAGGAAAGAAACGTGATTTAAGCATTTTTAGCGTGGCATGGTTGTTGGTGCCAGACGGACCGGTCTGAGTATTTAACAAATCTGCTCAGTTACTGGGATTTTCACACACAACAATTTCTAGGGTTTACAAAGAATGGTGTGACAAGGGAAAAACATCCAGTATGCGGGAGTCCTGTGGGCAAAAATGCCTTGTTGATGCTAGAGGTCAGAGGAGAATGGGCCGACTGCTTCAAGCTGATAAAAGGGCAACTTTGACTGAAATAACCACTCGTTACAACCGAGGAATACAGCAAAGCATTTGTGAAGGCACAACACGCACAACCTTGAGGCGGATGGGCTACAACAGCAGAAGACCCCACCGGGTACAACTCATCTCCACTACAAATAGGAAAAAGAGGCTACAATTTGCAAGAGCACATCAAAATTAGACAGTTTAAGACTGGAAAAATGTTGCCTGGTCTGATGAATCTCGATTTCTGTTGAGACATTCAGATGGTAGAGTCAGAATTTGGCGTAAACAGAATGAGAACATGGATCCATCATGCCTTGTTACCACTGTGCAGGCTAATGGTGGTGGTGAAATGGTTTGGGGGATGTTTTCTTGGCACACTTTAGGCCCCTTAGTGTCAATTGGGCATCGTTTAAATGCCCCGGCCTACCTGAGCATTGTTTCTGACCATGTCCTTCCCTTTATGGCCACCATGTACCCATCCTTTGACGGCTACTTCCAGCAGGATAATGCACCATATCACAAAGCTTGAATAATTTCAAATTGGTTTCTTGAATATGACAATGAGTTCACTGAACTAAAATGGCCCCCACAGTCACCAGATCTCAACCCAATAGAGCATCTTGGGATGTGGTGGAAC
Source organism: Umbra pygmaea (assembly GCA_016801145.1). Lineage (NCBI taxonomy): Eukaryota > Metazoa > Chordata > Actinopteri > Esociformes > Umbridae > Umbra > Umbra pygmaea. Next base: position 1,932 of record JACXGM010033383.1, read on the forward strand.
GGGAGCTTTGTGCCCTTGATGTGGATCCCACAAATCTCCATCAACTGCAAGATGCTATCCTATTAATATGGGCCAACATTTCTAAAGAATGCTTTCAGCACCTTGTTGAATCAATGCCACATAGAATTAAGGCAGTTCTGAAGGTGAAAGAGGGTCAAACACAGTATTAGTATGGTGTTCCTAATAATCCTTTAGGTGAGTGTATATATATATATATGTATATATGTTTATATGCAGATATGCAGATGTTTTGAACTATACCTTAGTGAAATCCAGGTATTATTGTTTACAAATTATACTCTCAAGCTGTGACCTTGAGTTCCTGTCCCAAGGTGCTCAGGGGGTTGAACAAATCAAGTTCAATGAAATGATGCACATTTGCCCCGCGTGTTGACATTCCTGATTGTGAACTCATAATTTTGACCATCAGCCAGCAGATATTTTGCAGGTTTAGTTTATCCGCATGGCGTACAGTATCCAAGTGTTTTTATATTTATAAAATTCCCACTCTGACATCCTGTAGATTAGAAGGGGCAGGAAACACACCAGTGATTACCCTCTAGTCAGATACCTCATTAAGGAGTTAAGTGTATGATGTTTTTGCATTGACTGAGCTGAAGAACTTGTGCAAGGTGTTGAACCAATACTAATTTACATGAAAAAAAATACATGCAATCCAGCTCTCATTTCCTTTTGGTATTTTTGTTCACTCATGTTGCATTTGTTTTGTATTCTTGTCTCGCAGTTTATCAGATCTGTTTTCAGTTCAAGATCTATCATTTCCTTGCCATCACAAAAACTGCTGAAATGTTAAACACCTTTATATACTGTATCAACAACTTTTTCCATTTATTTTTCTCTTATTTCCCTCTCTTTTTTCTCTCTCACTCTCAATCTCACTTCATGTCTTTTTCTCTAGACGTGCAGGGGGGACCCCCGGCTCCCTGGATGTCCTGTGTTCACCCGTATGACGAGAGGGCCATGTGGAACCCCAAGTTCTGTGTGCTGACTGATTACCAAATGCTCCTCCTGGATAAAGAGGAGGTAAATGAACTACCAGCGTTTAAAAATGTGTAAACAAATTTAACTGATACAAATTTAACACCTGAGGCAAACTTCTCAATATGGACTAATAAATCCATGTTGGAGTGCTATAGCACACAAAACCCCTCAACTATATTTATATTTTAACAGCATTAGGTACAAATATCCAAAGGTTTCAAAATTTAACATCACCATGGTGCTAGAACAGCCACGTTTAAACTGTATACCTTGGTGTTTGGCTCTGTGATGATATTTGGCACACATGCTCAGGGATGTAGCTCAGGGATAACTTTTATAATACCACACTAGCAATAAAACAAATTAACTTGTAATTACATCTCCATGAGCACACCTAGGGTGGTCTTTGCATTTTGATGTACATCAAAGCAGTAGCATGTTTTATTATCACAGGGTTCTTTACATCAGAGCTGCCAAACATCCATCCTTCTTTCCAACCCCGCCTTGTATGAAACTACACCAATTTCACACTATAGCTACTCATTGTTTAGATTATTTTGCATGTGAAATAGTTGGTGTATTTAGACCATGTAAGTAAAGTATGACACGGTCCATTGTTTTTTTGCAACTTTGAAAATATTCACCGAGCATGTGATCATTCCAACATGACTCAACATTTCTTCATCTGCCTCCAAGAACGATGTAATACAGACACCCATGTGTACTCGTCATATAAAACAAAGAGAAACTGAAGAAACATATTTTTTGGAATGGCCGCCACTGCGCATATCAAGTGTGTGTGTGTGTGTGTGTGTGTGTGTGTGTGTGTGTGTGTGTGTGTGTGTGCGTGCGTGCGTGCGTGCGTGCGTGCGTGCGTGCGTGCGTGCGTGCGTGCGTGCGTGCGTGCGTGCGTGTGCGTGCGCTCTGTGTTGTAGCATGAAATTCTGGGCCCTGTACGTCGGCTGTCTCTGAGGGCCCCATCCTCTTTTCTCCTGGATTTGAGGGACCCTCCACATGTTAGGACCCTCTATATTTAGTACCCTTCCCCCCCCATTTCGAGGCCCATGTAACCAGTGTGGCTTGGTATGCAGTTAGCAGTGAGCGTTAGTAGCATTTCAGTTGGTGACGTCATATGTTGTGAGCCCTTTCTGGAGTGATGCCTTTGTAGATCAGTGCTTGATTACTGACTGTTATGGGCATGGTCAGAGGGTCCCTGGTTATGATTGGAGCTATACTGGTCACATGACTAAATGGGGCCGGCCTTTCTCTCTGCTGCAGTGGCATAGAGGCACACAGCCCATGCGGGGCAAGGATCTGTTGTCACCGTTAGAATCAATTACACCTTGGATCCATCCTCCCACCACACACACATACAGTACACACTCATATAAAGTATAAACATACCTGTGAAAGCTGTGTAATGGAATAATGGATAAATAATTAAAGATGTCTCCAAGTGAAATACAATAATTAGGGTTAGATGAGAGTCATCTGCATACTCCAGAACCTCAGCTATCGTAAAGCATGACTTTTTACTGCCAGGGTCTTTATATCACCTTAGAGAACCATTTAAGTGTGCATGTGTGCATGTTTGTGTGTGTGTGTGCGCGTTCTGTATAAGAGAGTGCAGAAGGATTTCCACTTAAATTACCTATGTATAGAAACATGGTGGCAGGTGTGTTGGGGTTATCTGACAGGATAAGGTCTGCTGGAGCGGAAATCACACACATGCACGTGAATAAAATGTAAAAATAACTAACCTCAGAAGGAATATTTGATGTACCCATAATGAGCTAGATGTGTAAACCATAGACCAGCTCATTTACCTATTCACAGATCACAACACACAAGTTTTACATAATACTATCCTTGTTGGGACCTCAAATATTACTTTCTTTCAAAATCCTGATTTCCTAAACTTCTAATCCTAATCTCCAATCCTAAACTAACTCCACTTGTAACACATAACCCTAAACTTGTGCTCTTAACCCTAAATAGAACCAGTGGAATGTCCCCACAAGGTCAATTTTCTTTTTATACAATCCTTAAAGGTGCTATTTGTAGAATTCTGTCTTTAACAATCAAACCATTTATCTTTCTAATTGACCATCTTAGAAATGCTGTAAAACTGTATTTCTTTATATTAAAACAATCCCCCAAAAGATTTATTTTATATCGAACAGTGATTCTGTACACTATGCAGTGATTTGTAACACAAAAAAGCATGGCCTAAAATGCATAAATTATATTAAAGACTAATCAGCGTGTACCAATTGATAAATACTGTGGAAGCACAACTCGTCATGTCCTCATTGGAATTCCTGTTCAAAAGGCACAATATGCGCTGCATAGTAAAGATGCGCAGTTTGCAATATCACTTGTTCGAATCAGCTATTGCATCTGTTTTAAGCGATTTGAACGTTTCCTTTTTGTTAAAAATCGAGCAAAGAACAAAACTCGAATCCTTCATACCTAAAAAAAGATGTTGTCACGGTCTTGCCGACTCGACTCGGCAAAAGTCCGATATATCCAATTGCGCCGAGAGGCATTTGAGTGGCGTCCGTTGGTGATGCCCCTTTGGAGATGGGTGGTGAATGATCCTTGCCCAGACCCACTCTCAGTCAGAACTGAGAACGGTCTGGTTTTAACCAAGCTAGCGGGTGGCCGTTGAACCAATCAAATGAAAAAATGTATACATTGTTAAATATTGTTACTAGCGGATGGCGGGTGCTGCTTTGAAAATTGGTCAAGAAAGTTGGTGTGGATGGGTGGCGGACGGATGATGAGTTTTGTGATGCGGTTACAGATGAAATAATAGCCCATCTGCGCATCTCTACTGCATAGTGTAGGAAATCATTCTCCCGGCTACTATAAACAGTTTTTTTCCAAAAAATATCATGAAATAAATGTTCTACAGGTTTTGGAAACTGATCACTGAAAGAGAAAATAATTCTATTTTCACTCGCTGAAATTCTACACAGAGTACCTTTAATGCATTTATTTCCAGCATAGTAAAACCTGTACACACACACACCCATCATGGCTGACCTTGTTTAGGTGATCCCTGAGCTGGCATCGAAGTGATTGGATTATCATTTGAGGGAAATTAAAATGGATGACATTACAAATCCTGCTACATAATGTTTCTCCAGATAAACATGACAAAATTAATGTGTGTGGATAATCCAGTGAGGATTAACCGCACCAACACCACGGGCTTCAGTAGTGGACTGTAGACCTTCAGTACCCGCTGCCGGTGGATGAGAAGGGAGGGCAGCAGAGTGAAGGAGAGAGAGGAAGAGGTGGAGACAGTCGACGCTAGACGGAGTGTTTGCTCACCAACATAACAATCCACGTTGTCTATTTCTGACTGTGGGTCTGTTCTCAGCATTGTGACTGCTGTACTTTGTTATTTATTTAGCAGCTGACACTTTGACAGGGTGAAGGGCAAGTTGCGCTCAGAGTGTTTACAACCAGATGAGATGTGAACATGTCTTCACAACGCTTGGCTGGCCGCCACGCTGACAGGGCACGATACAATAAATGGCTGTCGCTCACACGTGCAGGCACACATGCGATGCTAGCATGTACACACACACCTAGAGTATGTTATAGACTCAGAAACACACACACACACACACACAAACACACACACACACACACACACACACACACACACACAGAAACACCCCTGTGACATTCTATCAATTCAAAGGCTATGCACTGATTTCCTCATGTCAAAGGCAATTACAGGCAAGACTGTTCTGAAAGTGCCTCTGACACTATTCTTATCTCTGGATAAATGAGGAGCAGAGATCCCCAATAGGGGACATAATAATGATAACATCTAAATAAGGGAGGCTAGGAGAAGCAGCACAATAAACCAGTGTCCCTAGAGTGAACCAGCCCTACTGGGGCAACATTTCAGATGTTTAAGGTTATTGACGTTCTAACATTGCTGCCTCACAGAAAGGGATGCTCATTTCTCAACCTTTGATTTTGCTTCAGGTCCAGGTAGCTCAGTCCCATTACATCAGCCCTAATCCTATTCATTCAATGAAATCACTTACTTCCTAAAGGAGAGAAAACACTGCAGAGACCTCGTTCTCCAGCCACTTGAAGTTGCACAGAAAAAAAATATCTCCAGTAGAGGGCCCTCTACATTTAAATGTTTTACATTTGTCACTTAGCAGCCGCTCTTATCCAGTGCGACTTACATTAAGTACAGAGATATCATCTGGAGCAATTTAGGGTTAAATGCCTTGCTCATGGACAGAACGACACTTGGCAAACTCAAACTACATATTTGAATCTCTAATCACTGAACAAGCTGACGCCCCATGCTGGATAGAAAGAAATGTGTTATGGGAGGAGAAGAGGCCAGGTATGGGCTCAATACACCATTATCACAATGCTGAAAGGACATCTGGACTCCTTTCTTCCCTCCCACACATCCCTCCTGTTGTCTGTGTAATCAATGGGAGCTCAGTGTTCAGTATGCACAGGAGAGAAGAAAGGCCTGGTCTTGACACAGACTAATGGCCTGGTATGAGGTCCCTTCTTTAGCTCTATTAAACACATACATCAAGACCTCAGGGACTATTCTGAAGACACACAAAGAGATCAGCGGTTTCTACATACTATGTGCCTTCATTCATTGTTTGGGTTCTTGAATCATTTCTGTTTCCCTTTTTCTCTTTCACAATCTCCCACCGTCGTACCTTTCTCAGTCTCTGTCTCCATTTCTATCTTCCGTCTTTGTCTTTAGTTTCTTCTGTCTTGTCGTTCATTCTTACCCCACGCTCTCTCTCTCTTTCTGCTCGTCTCTCTGAAGTAACTTTCTCTCTCCCGCAGCCGATTCCTAGCTTCATGCTACAGGAGCGGAGGTCAGATTCATGTACGGTTCGCTTGCTGAGACGCACCATCAGTGTTCCCGTGGAAACAAACTTTCACAGTCCAGAGTTTCATGGCCAGCTGTCCACTGAGGGCGGTGAGTAGAAACACACTCGCGCTCTCGCACAAACACACACAGTGTGATGTCAGTGCTTGTTTTTTGTTATACGCTTTATTATCCACTAGAGGGTGCTCTTACATTCATTCTCAACTGGTCTTGTTCTATCTTCTGGGACAATTTTTTTTCAACTGTATTGGTGTATCACAATTAGAAGAATACTATTATCTCCCTATTTGTTATCCAGTATCAGATTGATCTGGCAATGTTTAGGACAGTTGTTCTGAAAATGATCGACTATCACCCTAACATTATAGAATGCAGATATATTTCCTTGGTCAGGTCTCTGTATGTCACCTCCGGGTGGAAATAGTCATATATGCCAGTGCCCACGGTGTACTGCTGCAGCATAGGTTCAAATCCGTCTCACTGCTCTTCCAGCAAAACACATTTGTCCCCGCTTAATGTCAAATAAATAATAAAAATTCCTAAAATATATTAAGATTACCGGTATATTAAAGTTAAAATAACTAACCTATGGTATATTGATTAAAATAAAATTAGCTTGCACTTATAAGTACATCCATGTATATTATGATACTTTTCAATAAAACAACTTACTGTACCACATGTGCAGTAGTACTGCTGTAATTCTATTCTTGAAAGTCACATTTCAAAATAGTTTCTTAATCTCCCCAGAATACAGTGTTCTAGTGGCATTAACATAATCCAGATTTTTGTTATCTGTGGGATCACCTATACAATAATCAAGTCTACCAATAATCCCTAATCATTGGCCAGATAGGATTACCAGGAATAACGTGTTCAGTTTCTCAAACATTACGATGTAATCCTACCTGATTAGTGACAACCTTGAAAACCTGGCTGCTTCCAATGTGCTAAAAATAATTGATATGGAAACTGATCGATGTAAAACATGCAATTTTGCTAAGGCTTTAAGATATGACAGTGCTGTTTTAAATTGCTTCTTGTGTCTTTCCTTTCTCTAATATAGTATCCATTAAATGTGCATTTTTTTGTTTGACTGCATTGCACGCCTGTTTTAACAAGGCCTGTAAATCCCTTTATGAAGCTAGAGAAAACATTGTCCTGAAATAAAGCCAACTGTTTATTTACATCAACAATGCCTGAGGGATGTTTCATTGTCCCAGCATGTCTCTATGCACACTGACAGCATCAATTGGTTTTCATTCATTTCAAGTCAACTTGGCTCAAAATCTTCTCAACTCTTTCTTAACAGTTTCAAAACATGTCTGAACAGTGTTTCAGTTAATAGTTAGCACATATTTTTATCCCACTGTGTCTTATTTTAAAAGGTTTACGAGACCAATAATAGCATAGAAATCAGCCGTTGTGGGATATTAAACGAAAAGCAGACTTATTATTTTATCTCTGGCTTGAATTCAATGTGTTTTGGCTCAATCGTCCTTGCATTGTTACCTAGGTGTTCTAGGTGTGTTAGGACCTGAAGGTTGATGCTCATGGTACGCCAGGGTCCGACTGACCCACCACCTGTGTACAGTTCCCAAATATAAATGAGCAAACAATGCACTGTATGATACTAAATGCAGTGCCATCCTTGGCTGCTAACAAAGTTCGATCTAATAATACTGAATCAGAAGAACTTTCTAGCCAAAGCTTCTGAATTCATGAATTCATCACTGGTGCTTTGTTTTCAGTTGTGATACACAGCAATAAATTATTCTTAGCAACTGATTCAACTCTAAAACTAAATCAGACCTCAGGTTCATCGAGGCTTTAATTATCAAGGACCTACCCAATCACGATCTCATCGCAGGTCCCTACAAAACAGTATACATTTATATATATATATATATTTTGTACGTACAAGCAAAGTGTTTGTTTGGGTTGATGATGTGTCAAGGCATCACTGATTTATGCTGGCAGTGCCCCCTTTTTAAACATATTTGTTTAAGGTAAATTGACCAGGGCTATTGTATTGCCTAGACTAGGAGGCTCAGAAACAGGACAGATTCACATGCTAGTGATTGGTATACCTATACAGGGTCAAAACATGTTTGCTAAAGCACTTTGGACAAGCACTAACAAAAAGTACCGGTGCACTGGTCATCCAAACAGAAGTATCTCAACTGTGATTTGTGTGTGCGTGCGTGTGTGTGTGTGTGTGTGTGTGTGTGTGTGTGTGTGTGTGTGTGTGTGTGTGTGTGTGTGTGTGTGTGTGTGCGCGCGTGCGTGCGTGCGTGCGTATATAGAGGTGGAGTGGGTGAAGAGAAAAATTAATGCAAAAAATATGAATACTCTTGAAACCCTTTCAGAAATTATGATTACTTTGCATAATGAGTTTTTTTTATTTTCTCATTTGCTCATACATACATACACACACACACACACTCTCACACACGCGCGCAAACACACGCAAACACACAAACACACACTTGTTTTTCTATCTTCGTAGGGCCCTGAAAACAAATAAAAAAACTAACTAACCTTTACCCTAACCCTAACTACACACTAACCCTAATTTTAACCTCCCTAAACCCTAAATTTAACCTTGGAATAATATTTTCCCTAAACCCAACCCCTGAGCCGTAAATCATAATTCCCCTCATGGGGCCTTCCCCACAGGGTAAAATCTGTCCCTACAAGGTCTAATTTTACAACTTTTTGTCAGGTTTATGTGTGGTTGTGGGGCCATCGCTGAAATTTCAGAGCCCCACAAACAGACATTAACGAGGGCACACAAACACATATGCGACCACGCTGTTTATATGGTACTCCGTGTGGGATACGCAGTCCTGGATCAGGTGTTTGTTTAGTCACTGGAGTCATTGTAATGGATGAATGTAGTCCTGTATTTGCTGGTCTAGACATAGAATAAAAGTGAACATAGCCTTTTGTCTTGTAGGGACGAGATTTGAGCTCCCTACAATGTTGCGAATACACAATGCTTTGTTAAAGTGTGTGTGTAAAGTATCAAAGTAACTAATTAGATCTCATTAGTTAATCTGCTGTCCTGATAGCTTTTTACTCCAGATGTTAATAGTGTAGTCAACATGACCTCCCTCATCCCTTCATCCAGCTGTCTCGCTCCCTCATCCCTCCAGCTTGTCCAATTCTGTTGTCCTCATCAGGGGGTCTGGAGACTCATTGCTCCTAAAATGTTTGCATTGTCCTTTTCTACTCAGCCATTCTACGTCCCTATTCATATGTATGTCATCCAGGCTTTCTGGCCCATTGATCCTAGTCTTTTCATTCTGCTGTGTTGTGTCTGTGTGTTGAGGAACAAGTAGAAGTCCCCACAACATAAAACCTGAAAAAGAGTACTCACTATTTTTATGGCTAGTTTTTGAATGCTTATTTCTGTGGGTGCGTACGTTTTGTGTGTGCGTGAGATACTGGCTCAACAGGGTTTTGACAGGGTCCACCCTCATAGTGTTTTTTGTAAAGCAGGGACAAGTGGGTACTTCTGTTCTGTTGCTTATATGTTGCCTCCATGTTCTCCTCCGGAGTGCATTGTGCAATATCGTCCTGTGTTGGGTTTGGTGTGGTGGCGACTTGGGCTGGGCAATATATCAATATTATATCGATATCGTAATATTGACTGATTATTATCTTAGATTTTGGATATCGTAATATTGTGATATGACAAAAGTGTTATCTTTTCTTGGTTTTAAAGGCTGGATTACTGTAAAATGATGTAATTTTTTAGAACTTACCAGACTGTTCAAGCTTTTCTATTATTTGCCTTTATCCCACTTAGTTATTATATACACATCAATGATGATTAATTATCAAAAATCTCATTGTGTAAATATTTCTTTGTAAGCACCAATTGTCAACCCTACAATATCGCTGTGATATTGAGCTATTTTGTCAACAATATCGTGATATTTGATTTTTTCCATATTGCCCAGCTCTATTTGTCATACTTACTCACCAATTCCAATATGCTTGAGCATTATTCTTTTACTATAATATATTTTAATATTAAATTGACAGAGATTGGTAAATGTTTCAAAACAATATCTGTGTCTTGCACACCTCTTTGACAAAGAAAGTGCAATTCTTCACTTGTTAATTTTAATCAAGAAAATTCCCTTTTTTTCTTTACAGACAGTGCTTTGCGAAGGTATTCGGCCCCCTTGAACATTTCGACCTTTTGCCACATTTCAGGCTTCAAACATAAAGATATAAAACTGTAATTTTTTGTGGAGAAGCAACAACAAGTGGGACACAGTCATGAAATGGAACAAAATTTATTGGATGTTTCAAACTTTTATAACAAATAAAAAACTGACAAATTGGGCAAGCAAAATTATTCAGCCCCTTTACTTTCAGTGCAGCAAACCCTCTCCAGAAGTTCAGTGAGGATCTCTGAATGATCCAATGTTGACCTAAATGACTAATGATG
>JACXGM010033384.1:0-12298 GCA_016801145.1 Umbra pygmaea
TCATAATAAAAAAATGTAATGTAGTGCTTTTGGAGCGCCTGGTACTTGGTCAGTGCTACCGCAACAACAGCTTTCTAGGTGGCATCCATGTTTTTCTCCGACTCGGACGTGCAAAACATAATAGAACGCTTGAAGTGTGTAAGTGACGTCATATCCGAGTTCCGAGTCGGATCTTTGGGATAATCGAACGCAGCATCAGTGACATCAAAGGGTAAGCACATTCATAACTATTGTTTTATTTCAATGTGTATTTTACCTTTATTTATTGTTATATAGACAAATAAACTAAGACCCATAACTCTTTTAGAGTCACGCCCTGTGATGTTTAGTCTAAGGCCACTCTGAAAAGCATTCCATGAGTGTGTGTCCTTGTATTAAAAAGCAGTTCTACCAAGTTCTGAAAACGCCTGTTTTGTCTCTGCAAGACTAGCCAGTCTTAGGAGTGTGTTTCAATTGCTGTTTCTGTTCCAGAAATCGTTTTAGGTTAGATAGCCAGAAGGTTTCTGCATAACATCCTTATAAAACAACATAAAAAGTCCTCTAGGGCAGTGTTTCTCAAATGGGGGTGGTGTACCCCTAGGGGTACTTTGGAGTACTGCAGGGGGTACATTAACTTTTTGCTAAAATGCTAATAAAAAAGATGTCATGCATAATTCCTATAATAATTATACTATAATAATGAATGAATAAAGTGATGGATTCTAAACATTTGAAATTTAGCATTTCAATGTTTTTGTTTAACATGTTTGTTTAGTGAATCCATTACTAGCGGCACTATATTGTACAGTACCTTTTTATTTATTTTTTACCTTTATTTTACCAGGTAAGTTGACTTGGAACAATTTCTTATTTTACAACGACCTGGGAACAATTAGGGTAAAGTGTCTTGCCCAAGGACACAAGGACATTTGGCTCAGTCGGGAATCGAACTGGCAACCTTCTGGCTAGAAGTCTGACTCCCTACCCACCATCTCTGCACCTCTTTATATAGACTTATTTTTCTACCAAAATTGTTTTGCGCTGGGGGTACTTGGCGCTGGTCAGGGGGTACTTGGCGCTGGTCAGGGGGTACTTGGTGCTGGTCAGGGGGTACTTGGCGCTGGTCAGGGGGTACTTGGCGCTGGTCAGGGGGTACTTGGCTTAAAAAGGCAACTGCTCTAGGGCCTAAGTTATACATTTTTTATGAAATTCTGCTTAGTGCAAACTTAATGTATACAATTGTTTAAATATGAAGGACCCAGTGCCCAAGCTACACACACCAAGAGGCCCAATGCCCACTAAATCAGTACCACACCAACACCCCCAATGGAAACACCTGGTAGGAGGCAGTGAGCAGGCCCAGCTCACCATCTACACAGCTGCCTCTCATCAGGACCTCGTCAAGGGAGGTAGAAAGCTGCCTAAGTACAGCGGGCTCACAGAGAAGCTGAAGAAAATACTGTAGGAAATGAGTATGCCTTGGCATTGTGCCTTTAAAGCAGCTTTGTCTTTCATGAAGTTAAAGGTGACACAATTGTCATCTTTTTGACTCTGTATGCAACCACAATGGATTTAATATGAAACAATGATAATGCATTTTAAGTGTAAAATTCCATCTTTAATTTAAGGGTTTTGAACACTGTATGAACCACATTGGAATTATAACCATTTTTACATACATGTTAGTGTCTCAAAAGTAATTGGACTAACACAAAATCTAATGTTTTAATATTTGGTTGCAAATCCTTTGCAGTCAATGACAGCCTTGAAGTCTGGAACCTACCCTGGTGATGCTCTGCCAGGTCTTTACCACAGCTTTCTAAAATTATTGCTTTTTTGGGGGGCGTTTTGACGTGACAGAATTAAATAGGTGGCCATGGAACACTTGAACAGCAAACTGTCCAATTACTTTTGGCTCCTGAAAAAGCATTGGGGGTACAACAAGTGCAGTAATTCATTATTTAATTTAAATTTCAATATGCTGTGGTAGACCTGGAATAATTATATTAGTAAATGTAAAAATATTTATAGACCTGTACTCTGCTTTCAAATACATTTAATGACATTTTCAACAATATCCTGATCACTACAAATTCAGGACTGATTGTGTGTAGAGAATAGGTAGAATGTGATCTGGACATGCACAGAAGATTTTGTGAACTTGTAATCTTCCATTAGCATACCACAAATACAGTAAAAGTCAAATTCACTGTGTTGGCCTTTTTTATTAAATTTTTTCAACTCCACATAGTTTCTACAGCTTTTATTAGCAATGTGATTGCTGGTGAGCTTCAGAGCTGTAACAATATCACACTTTGACAAGTGCAAATGCATACTAGACTGTCACTTGTCAAAGCTCCTGCTGGAGTCTACACAACATGTACCCGTTCAGGCTGATGTGTTACCATCTATTGCCAAACGTTCTCACATCACAGACAATAACAACATTGTTATGTTTTGTTCCATAGCCTTTCTTTAAAAAAGAAAAAGATTATTACAACTTTTTAAAATATTTGCTTGGCAAGTCTTTTTGTGTATGTGTGTTTTTTTCAATTGCCCACAGGTGCATGTTTGTGATTGGATGTTGTTTTCCCACCAGTCATTATCATTCCAGTCTGGGCCAATCCAATGTGCTCCACTTCTCTCCTCCACCAAATACAAGATTCACTGAAGGAAGTGATTATGATGATCCCATGAACTACCCCCTCATTTGCATTTTATTATTAAGACTAGGTCCTCATGAGTCTTTCAAATCTGAAGTCCCCTCTTGTGGATAGGCCAAGTACACCTGGTTGGGAACAACTGCCCTAGGAAATCAGATTTGAAATGCATTAGCAGATAAATAGTGTTGTAATGTAGTTCAAATACATTAGCAAATAAAATAAACATGCATTGTTATTGTTTTAGGCAAATGTATTCCAGCTTTGGAAAACAGATTAAGTTCATTGACATCACAATCCAAACATGTTGATGAATGTATACATTTCCCTACTATGTTTTTCATTTTCATAACTTAGTAGTGAATCTTGACTCTCAAACTCAGGGCTAGCACTGTAGACATGCAAATGAAATTAGAAGAGAAGTCCAATTTGTAAATCTCAAATCTAAAGATATTAACCATTCTGTATCATTATGAAATAAATACTTGTATGGAACTGAGATTTCCTACATAATTACTGGAGTAAATGTGGAACAGGCCGAGCAATATAACTACAACATTTCACACAAAAATTGTATTTTTCAATGCTCATGGAGGTAATATGTTAAGAATGGATGAATTAAAATGTAATAAAAAAGCAATCAGCAAATACACAGCAAAAGATGAATGCAAGTTTTAATGAATGAAAAATGAATGCAAGTTTTAATTTGTTGAAAAATATATTCAACTCAATAGTTTGCTTCAGATGTAGCGTGGGCACATATTATTAGTATTGACAAAGAAGAGGAAATGTGTTTAATTTAATAAACGGTTTTAAGTGGTCCAAATGCTGATGTGGCCTGGTTCTTAGAGGCATGCACTTTAGGTTTTAAATCTGCACATCTGTTGGTACACTTTGTGGACATGCCTGATGTAAAAGGGGCTTTATAAATCCCATTTCATTTTATTTGGCTAGTTACATAGATTATACAGTCAGCCAGCTCAATATGTATTTGCACCAAATAATGGGCCACATACTGTAAGTGCGTTTGCTGACGAAGGTGTTGTGGGTTATTGTGCTTTTGTAATTATGCCGTCACAATTGTTTAAACTGTTATGTAGACCATTGAATGTGTATATTAAGTAGACCTTGTGATTCTCCACTGTAATGTAGTCCGCTTTATGTACTTTTGTTCAAGCCAGCGGATTTGTAAAGGAGGTAAATTACATATTTGCTGTTCTCCTTGTGATCTACTTGGCCAGTGTTTGCCACACTTTATTTCAAGTCTTAGTAAAAACAATGCCTTAACTATTTTTCCCAGTAAACACTTGAATATAGCATATTGTTTACATGTGACTTCTCACTTTACAACACATCGTGACAAAACCACAAATTGTAGTGCCTAAACTTTGCAGAGTGTTATTGTAACTACAATGGAAAGAGTAAAACTTTTATATCTTTTTTGCCATGCACACTATTGTATGTTGTCATGGCAATACGTGGGTAACCATACGTACATAGACATATTGAATTGCCATTCTACCGGAATATGTCTAAGAATAAACCAATCGCTTACAATTTAAAGTACTTATTTTTAGTTCAAATATAACATTTTACATTTTATAACCATACCAGGCTTTACCTTTCCCTGACTCAGGAAACGTATACATAAGTACACATAAAAACACCTGATACCCACAATGGAATATGTTGGTAGATAATTTTGGGGCTGTTTTGCTACTAGTGATCTAGGGCCTGTTGCCAAGATCAATGGCAAAATTAATTACAGTAAATACCATTATATTAGCCCAAAACCTGTTTTTCTTCCAGGAAATTCAGACTTTTGTAGATATTGAACAACATTTTCAATAGAAAATCTGAATGCAATGATGTAGTGTATTGTAATGTTTGGCTTTATAAATTGATGCAGAATTTGGCTGAATGATGTAGTCATGCTTTTGTGAAAATTCTATGAATATATGGAATCTTAAAATGACCATATCTATGAAATTGCTTTTTAGAAAACTTTGTAAAGGGCAATATGTTATCGATGTACAGTAGGTGTATTTCAACACATTCCAATACAATTTATAATTTGATGTTACTGAGGTTAATTTGATCTAAAGAGATGGACTTCTTCATTACAATGTCATATGTATTATTTAAAAGTAGAATATTGATTGCATCATTCATGTCACAAGTTTGAAGTGCATGGGTTTATTGATCCTCTTGTCAGCACCACAAGACAGTGGAGGGCACTCCAACCAAGTGTTAGGGCAGAGGGATTAGGGATTCACAGCTAATTTAAGCAATTGAGAATCTATGGGGAGCTTTAGGCCAGAAAATAGCTCAGGCAAAAAGATAGGGAGATGAGTTAAAGGATTAACTCATCATATTCTATCATTTGCGTTTTCATCTTCTAACCAAGAGTCAGCAATTACAGTAGAATCATGCTTCTAAAGTATGTGCTAGGGTATTATTAGCAGAGACAACCAATATGCAGATCTGTTTGGAGACCCAGATTTTTAGCTGTGGTTGTATTTCTGATAATGGAAATCTAACACACAATGGGGTTCATGGGATCAGGAAAGTGGTTGTCAGAAAAGAAAGCAACTACAAGGAAAACAATGTTGAAGTATTCTTGGTTGGATATCTTAGAAATTATTTTTGTAACATATGTTATTGACCAGTGGGTTAACGTTTATAGACTAATACTCTACAATAATATATACAGTGCTTTGCGAAAGTATTCGCCCCCTATGTCTGTCCATAGGACAACAATCAGTCGTATACTGCACAAATCTGTCCTTTATGGAAGAGTGGCAAGAAGAAAGCCATTTCTGAAAGATATCCATAAAAGTGTTGTTTAAAGTTTGCCACAAGCCACCTGGGAGACACACCAAACATGTGGAAGAAGTTGCTCTGGTCAGATGAAACCAAAATTGAACTTTTTGGCAACAATGCAAAACGTTATGTTTTGCGTAAAAGCAACACAGCTCATCACCCTGAACACACCATCCCCACTGTCAAACATGGTGGTGGCATGGTTTGGGCCTGCTTCTCTTCAGCAGGGACAGGGAAGATGACTAAAATTGATGGGAAGATGGATGGAGCCAAATACAGGACCATTCTGGAAGAATACCTGGTGGAGTCTGCAAAAGACCTGAGAATGGGACAGAGATTTTTCTTCCACAAAGACAATGATCCAAAACATAAAGCAAAATCTACAATGGAATGGTTCACAAATAAACATATCCAGGTGAAGTCAAAGTCCAGACCTGAATTCAATCGAGAATCTGTGGAAAGAACTGAAAACTGCTGTTCACAAACGCTCTCCATTCAACTTTGCTCTAACTGTTTTGCAAGGAGGAATGGGCAAAAATTTCAGTCTCTCGATGTGCAAAACTGATAGAGACATACCCCAAGCGACTTACAGCTGTAATCGCAGCAAAAGGTGGCGCTACAAAGTATTAACTTAAGGGGGCCGAATAATTTTGCTCGCCCAATTTGTGAGTTTTATATTTGTTAAAGTTTGAAATATCCAATAAATTTCGTACCAATTCATGATTGTGTCCCACTTGTCGTTGCTTCTTCACAAACAATTACAGTTTTATATCTTTATGGTTGAAGCCTGAAATGTGGCAAAAGTTCAACATTTTCAAGGGGGCCGAATACTTTCGCAAGGCACTGAAGATAGTGCATATAAACACATTGTGTTTATTGCCTGTACTTCCTCTGTCTCTGTCTCTCTGTCTCTTTTCACACACACACAAATCTGTGGGATCTGGGTATTTTAAAGCGGTAGCTGTGTTCCTTGCTTTAGTCTATCTTTAGAGCTGAAGTTTCTCTTCTACTCTACACAGCAAAAATCACAGTGTACAAATGACTCTATGAGAGTACATATAACACTGGTTTCGGGGTGTATAAAGGTCCAAGAGTTTGGTGCTCAGCGAACAATGTCAAAAGTGTAAAATATTCTCCCAAATCTTAACAATTTAAGTGTAAAAATGAACTCTGTAAGTGTTATTTCTTACACCCTCTCAATGCTTCCCAACACCTGCAGAGTAATCCTGAAACACTAAGGGTGTAAAAATGTACTCCAAGTCAGTGCCTATTAAGCACTTTGTAGAGTTTATTATTTACACTTCAAGATTGAAAAAAAACACAAATTACAATTAATTTGAAAGGTTATCCAACAGTTGGAATATTGTATCACCCACAACCTGCATTCAATATGACTATAGTAGTACTGATAAACTGAACAACACTAGTGAAACTACATAAACTGGAACATTAATTCCGTAATGGTTGCAATAGAAATACCACTTAGGAGGTAAAATATGTTAGTTGTGTACTTACATTATCCCAAATGTTTCCACCAACTTTCAAACACAGAGAAATTTGTAATTTAATTCGAAGACACGGGACGTTTAATTTTGTCTTCCGTTAATGGCGTCATATAACCTTTGACTCCTCTAGTTGCTCAAAGTTCCAGGGAACCGCCAAACATAACATGAATAAAGTTATAATATATTTAACAATACATTACTTTGTCAGTGAACATTTTTTCTGCCGCAGACACTAGATTGGCAGGTTGTCATTGATGACGACCACAAAACCCATGATCCAACGCTACTTCTCGACGTCATCAAAGTACATGTTTTGCTATTGTTTTGATTGAGACTCCTAGTGGCCAAAAAATACATATTGTATGTTTAAGGTTTGTTTTAGGGTTGTTTTAGATCATTCTGAAAAACAATATTATTGTTTAATATTTACACAAAGTAATCAATGAATGAATGCACAAAGCAAAAAAAATATATATAAAAAAACTATTCTGAAAGCAATCAACCTGTTTCTCATTCTGGGAAATTGTGATGGTTTTGCCTAACACTTCAGTGTAGATGTAGCTACGTGAAAATGAGGACCGAAAAGACTCAACCACGTATTAACTCTCAGGGGAGTTCATCACCTCAGAATGGACCCTTTGCCGACACTCTACTAAAAAAAACAACACCACAAAGATTTATTATTCTACACTGAGAAATGTGTACTCCACAGTGTAAAAAAATTGTACTCCGGTCACAAGTACTCTGGATTTTCTACACTTTGGCATTTGCTGTCTAGCATTAACTGGCTTTAGGATCTATTTTATTACGTAATTAAAGTTAAATTAACATCTAGATGATTAAATAAGGATCACACTATTCACCTGTACATGTGTCGAACAGAACCAGATATATAACAATTTCAAACTGCCTGGAAGGTCAAGCAAGACTTGTACTGTGGATAGCCAAAGAATGCTGACCGAAATAAAGGAAACCATCCAAACAACTCCACAGGAGGTAGGGGTTTATGTGTCTGGGACTACAGTTCACAATACACTTCATCAGCAGAACTACAGTGCATACACTGAATGTTGTAAATCAGTAGTTAGCCTTGAAAACAGATGTCCAGATTTTTAAAAAAGCATGCAGAGGTCTGGACAAGAATGTATTGTGGACAGATGGGACAAAGGTTAACAAATACCGGAAGGATGGCAACTGTGGAGGATAAAAAACTGCCCAAGGTACACACCTCATCTGTGAAATATATTTGAGACTTGGTCATGTATGGCTGCCACTGGAATTAGCTCACTTGTCTTCACTGATGAAATGACTTTGGATGGCAGTAGAAGCTAAATTACTGCTAAAGTGTGCTGAAACATTGTGTCTGCTTAAATAAAAACAAATGCCTCTAAACTGATTGGATGGAGCTTCATCCTAAGTGCTTAATTTGAACATGCATGAGTAGTTTTCATGCTGTAATAAAGTAAATGATTGTGATTTCTAAATGCTGAAACCCATATACTGTGTTCACAAATACCACCACCCCGAATACTTTGTGTTCTTTAAATTGCTTTGTAAGTTGTGTTTTCACATTGTATTAAGGGACCAGATTTACCAACAATTTACTGTTTTCTTCAGTGATAATTGTACATTCCTAGGCCATCATATATGAATATGATAAAATGTCACTAAATTCAGAGCAGGACCTGGCCAACTAAATGTTACTGAGGGAAACTGCCAGGCATATATTTTTTTAATGGCAGATATCTCGTTTTTATCTGACAATATGGCCAAGTTCTGGGTGATTAAAGGAAAATAGCGGAGTTGCTGTGTGACATGTTGTTACACAGTGGGTCATTTTGAGATAACGGCACCTCACCTGGGCCGCAAATGTTCTACCTTTTGGAATGAGGTTAATGTGCAATTCCATATTCCATTGTCTTCCCATAAAAAGCATGAGGTATACAGTATTGGGCAAAAGTTTTAGACAGGAGTGAAAAAATGCTTTCAAATAAAAATGCTTTCAAAAATAGACATTTTGTCACGCCTAGCCCAGTGTGGGCTGGCGTGGCATGAACTGAGACATGGACTCTTTCTCCTCCGGTCCCTTAGATCAGCTGAACTTGGGTAATTGTCCATCCCTTGTTTCCGGTTGTCTACTGTAGGTGGAAGGTCATTTAGTATTAATGCTCCTCACTTATGGAACTCGCTACCTCTCACACTAGGTAATACCTCATCTGTGGCTATATTAAAGACCCAGTTAAAACATATCTATTAACATGCGTTTTGTATAATGTGAATACATGTATCCACGTGACTGTAATGTATGTCTGAATGTCTACATGTATTGTAATGTACACTGTAAAGCGACCTTGAGCTATGGAAAGGCACTGTATAAATAGAACTTCTTCTACTGATTAGTTTATTGTCTTGTATTATGTGTATAATATGTGTATACCAACTTCACTTTAAATTATACAAAAAAGTTTTACGTGCAAACTCTGTAAAACATAAATGGCATTGCACCGGAGCACCACCGTAATGAGGGATCACTTGAAAAGAAAAAAGGTTGGAGCGATAAGCGAAGGGGACTCAACAGCAGGGTAAGTTACGTAAGCATTAACACACGACAGACTGTGCATTGCCAGGGAATAACCGCACACCTCAGCAGTCTAGAAAGCCACGAGGCTGAAAGCCGCACTGCGGAGGTGTGCAGTTATTCCCTGGCAACGCACAGTCTGGAGTGTGTTAATGCGCTTATAAAACGGTTGCCAAAATTTTAATTGTGAAAATTAATGTTTTAATTAGTATTTTTAGCGAAAGAAATTGGTTACGAGGCATGCGGTTATCGTGAAACATTAACGTACCCCCCCACCACTCCTTTTATTGTTTCCATGTTAGTATGCCACAAATCAAGTAGTTCCTATAAAACGGATCATTCGTTCCCGGTTATTAGATAGGCTAGTATTACAAATACTAAAGTATTTTACTAACTGCTGTACAGCAGTTACGTTGTAGTACTAAGTATTTGACCAACTGGTAGCCTATATTTTGTATGAGATGTCAAGGATTATTGTGTGTGCGTAAAAGTGTTATACTACTCTACGACTTGAAGTAGATGCAGTTTCCAAAATATCAACATATTTATAAATGATCATATCTACAAATTCGATCATTTCTAGATTTCTCTCTGCTGTAAATTTTAAATTCTGATCTGATGAGTTAAGAGAGAAAAACTGTGTGGGTAATATCTGTTCCATTCCATAGAATATCACCTTTCCGAAGAACGACATGATGGTGATATCAATTTTTTTAAACATCATAAATATAAATCTCTTCCAGTGCCCCCTGAATAGATCGACATAGTTTGGGCAAAATCGGCACCAATCGCCGTAATCATGAAAAAGCCTAAATTAATTAATTGTGAATATGCATGTGAATATAGGTAAATGCGAAAACTAACTTCTACTAGTAAATAAAATGTTTGCTTATGTTTTGGTTTGCATATGTGGTTTAAACACCTTTCTGTGTATTAACTTGGAAAAATTTACTCATTGCAACATTTAGTATAAGGTTTGCACAGAACGTCGCTGTTTTTCCCTAAATCTTTTATATTCACTTGACACAGTCGTGCGCTGTCAAATTGCAGGATTCATTTCAGTCGCGTTGCACTTGAACATAATAGTGTTCGTCATCAGAAAAATGCAATTAATTTAATTTGCACTGTTATTACAAATAATGTAATAGCACACATAAAATGTAATTAAACACATGCAATCCCTCCAGCCCCGGATATATATCAATGGATTGTCTGAACCCCGAATGACTGGTGACCTGCCTGGTTATTAATATTACACAGAGGGAGAGATCATTCAAGTTATTAAACAACGTGTAGGAAAACAATTGTAGCCTATATGCCTCAACAATTTACAGAAACAATAAATAAAACATAGGCAGAACAATAATATCAGGCAACGTGTAAGTTTTATTCTAACAACCGTTTTCATAGGCTACTTCTCTGTCTTAATTTCACCGGTAGAATGGGTAGGCTATTGTAATTCCTCTTTTTTATAATAAACATGTCAACTGTAGGCTATTTCTTGATATTTTAAAATATGAAGAAAGGGGTCTAGGGTTAGATGGATATTAACAACCCAACCCGTGATATGTGGAAAACTCAAGTGTGTGTAATGTGAGTGGTAGGTCAGACATTAGGCTAACGAGCCAGACACCGGTGTATTGACCGGTATTGACATGACAGCCACTAGCTAGCTATCGCTTCGTCACGAAAAAACACTTTATTACAAAAAAGATTAGATTACTTAAAACTTGTGGCTGGTTAGCATGTCTACATCAGTGACAATCTTTTTGTGGTAAGTGAATGTTAAAATCGTTTTTATTTTTTAGATGGTCTTATTTGGAAGTTGGTGTTGAGATTTGAAGTGAGAGGAATTGTCCTCCATGTTTTTTATTTTGTTCAGCTCCTCAGGGGGGCATAGTGATACTTTTTGATTACATACTAAGCACTTCAGTGAAAAGGCAACATTCTACAGTGCGGATATCAGCGAATTGTCATAGGCTTGGAATGCAATTTTAGCCAATTAAATTGCAGATATCACCAGATATCACCGGATATCACCCCGTTTTATAATATAATATAATAGCATGCGTTGCATTTTGAAATTAGGAATAGTTCCTCCCACATATTTATCAAATAGCCTGTGTTTTGTCGCGATCCAGCTTGGTTTATTAAATCAAATCCACTTCAACATTGCACGACAAGTGTATTTAACTAGCTGGCTAATTAATGTTTGTGGTAGAGCAGACGCGGTAGAGCTAACGTTCATCTAACAAGCTCATTAACACTACCTGGCAATGCTAAAGTAAACAAACAGAAAGAGTTATAGTGCAAAACTAATTTAAAACACAAACCAGATCTTACAATAACAGTATTACAACATATGCTAACCTTGTACTTCTTCGGGAATGCTAATTTGTTAAACGTTTCTTCTTCTTCTTCTATGGGGTTTATGGCGGATCGCACCAATAGTTTCCTGAGGTGCATGTACCGCCACCAACAGCACCGGAGAGCGAGGCCGGACACGGCCCACCCACGTCACCACCACCCCAACACTCCACGATCCCAGAAATTACCCCCCCCCACCCCACCCCACTACCTACCCTCCCCCGTCCCCTTCCCCTTCATCATCTCGTGCACCATTTCCCCCGTGACATCAATGACACCCATAAAATCCTTAGCTGCACCCACCACAACATCAATCCTCGCATTCCGTCCCTTAACCTGGCTACATACATTTATCACACTACACAAGAACGCCAAAAACTCCACTC
>JACXGM010033385.1:0-12297 GCA_016801145.1 Umbra pygmaea
TGAAATCTTAGCAAATTTATTAAAAATAATTACAGCAATTACAGCCTCAAATCCTTTTGAGTATGATGCTACAAGCTTGGCACACCTATTTTTGGGATGCACCTGAGCTCAATTTACTTGTGAATACTTATGTACATGTGCTTTTTTGTTTTTTATTTTTAACTAATTTGCTAATAATTCAAACATACTTCTTTCACATAGTCATTATGAGGTATTGTTTGTAGAATTTTTAGGGAAATAATGAATGTAATCCATTTCAAAATAAGGGTGTAACATAACAAAAGGTGGAAAAAGTTTAGCGCTGTGAATACTATCCGGATGCACTGTAGTATTTAGGTTGAATTTATTTTTGTGTTCCTAGCCTCTGGACTTTTAGATTTTCACCAAAGAGGTCCAACGTGAAGAAATAAATCACTATACTGAGAACTAATGTTTTAAAGAACATAGGGGCTATGTTTTAGCAGCCATTGTACAAGTTTTATTCGGAACACATACAGTACAATGATGATGATAACAGTTAGGGTCTCTAAAAAACAAGTGAAAATTGAAAAGGTATATCCTATAGTGTCTTTACATAGTACATTGAGTTGGATGTAAATTATAATTTAAACAACATTAGTTTTGCATGTATTCCCAAAATTCTCATTGATTTAGTGACAAACTTAAAACTGGGCCAAAATCAGGAATTTCACATTTCTCTACTAGAGACTCGGAACGTAAGTGTGAGCGAGAAGGATGAGGCAGATGTAAGACTGCCATGGTAAAACACACAATTACAAGCCATATTACTGTGTGAAAGTTTCGCAGTGTCATCAGAGGTTCTTTAGTTCTGCAAGTGTCAGATTTGTGGATGTGTTGACGTCAACACAAATGCCTATGTGATGCACACTGAGTGGCATACTTTTTATGTTTGTGCCAGTTTTCAAACCCTTGTGCCAGTCCTGCCCTGCTGTGGAACACTGGTACATTGTGACGAGGACACAGAAGAGAGACGTAATTTTGGTGGACTATTTCCTGAGATCCTTTTTTGCATACAGAATTCTAATACTTTATCGTTAACAGGGAAAATAAGGTGAGGAAAATATGTGAGAAAAGTAAACAATAGATTAGGCTTTTGGAACAAACACAGATGAACAGAAATCCAATAGTTCAGAGAAAGACCAAAGAGCGGCACAGAAGATTGAAGAGAAAATAATTGCTTCATCTAAAAGAAGAACCACACACATAGCCGAAGGTTTCCCACAGAAAGCAGGATCTTTCTCCAGTTTTTGATTGAAGCAGAGGTTGGAAATTTTCAACATCCACTCATCTGTACTGAATCTTCTTTAGTGTTTTGTACTTTTCTCTTAGTGTTCTCTGGGTGTGTTGTGGGAGTAAGAAGATGCTATGGCCCTGGCTGGGGTATGGTTGTGTGTCTTTGTCTATGTTAGTGTGTCTGCGCGTCTGCCAGTTGGGGTGCCTCCCCAGCACAGCGGATGGCTGCGTCTGTGGCAGGAGGGCAAGAGCTGTGGGGAGTGTGACATGGACAGCTGTCCTATGGCGCCCTCTAACTGTCCGGCAGGGCATGTGCGGGACAGCTGTGGCTGCTGTGAGCACTGTGGGAACGTGGAGGGGCAGCAGTGTGACCCAGATGGGGCGCCGGAGTTCCACGGGCTCTGTGGAGAGGGGCTGGTCTGCCAAACAAGAACCAAAAGGGGACGGCGAGGCCACAGGCGAAGGGAACCAGAGCCTAAGTGTACGTGTGAGGAACAGGGATCTGTGTGTGGCTCAGACGGAAGAACTTATCACAACCCGTGTCAGCTGAGAGAGGCAGCCAGCCGGGAAGAAACGTCACTGAGGCTTACTGGACAGGGACCATGTTATTCTGGTGGGTACAGTACATTTTTATAGCGGCAGGTTAAGGGTATTGGACTACAAGTAGACAAAATATTTCATATTTGTAGATACTGTACATGAGTCATTTTTTCTTTATATTTCTGAGAAGCCATGCGGCTATGTCTCGTGCAACCAGACCATAAGATATCGTTTTCATATGGCCTCCTGTATACTTCAGTGCCTCGTGTGTCCAGAGCTCCAAGAGATCGGTCCGACTACACTGGAAACCACATCGTGTTTGGCTGCGAGGTCTCTGGCTTCCCTCTGCCTAACCTCAGCTGGAAGAGGCAAGGAAGTGGCAACTTCCTGCCAGGCGACAAACCACACATCTCGGTCCAGGTCTGATGACATCCCCCTGGTATCACTCTGTGTTTAGAGGTTTTCTTAAATGTACAATGCCTACTTGAATTTGAATGTGAATGAGTGTGAACGTGGGTGTATTTATGTGGCATATGTCTGGTACTATATACCCAGATCACACCCTTCCTCTCCCTACCAGACTCGAGGCGGTCCCCAGAGGTACACAGTCTCTACCTGGCTGCAAATACACAATCTCCACCTCTCAGATGCAGGGATCTACTCCTGCATTTCCCACAATGCACTGGGGGTGACATCTGCATCTGCTCGCCTCACAGTTGTCAAACGAGGTTAGTCAGAGCTGCAGGTACTCACCATTATTTTTTTTAACCTTTTCCAGCTAAACACTGCATATGTTTTCAAATGTCTGTTTTCACAACAGTACTTTACATTTGTAAATTTGCCTTATCAGAGCTCAGGGTTCTGAAAGGACATCTGGACGAAGAAGACGAGGAGGAATATTATCAAGAAAATACTGAGGAAAACAGCGATGAAGGGCAGCCAGAATCTGGAGACTACCTCGGGCCACTATATAGAAACTACACCAGTGTTTAATTTAAAGAGAAGGAAACAAACTGACCAAACGCAGGTTAGAGCAGCAGGAGCACGTGTACTGGAGCAGGACTTTTAACATTAATATTTTAATGAATCATACTGCAGCAATGTATCATAGGATAAAGAGAATATAAGGTTTGTGTAACTGTTTTTGTACATTGTTATTTGCAGAATGACATTAAATTGCACCATTTAATTCACCTGCACTCTGCATATTGTTCCGAATTACAGCAGCAGAGGGTGCAAAGCCGTTGTAAGAAATGCCCACTGTGAATATGTGCATACTTGCCTGGCCGAAAAACAAACCTGGTCTGCTCCTGTCTGTCTGTCTATATGTCTGGTGTCTGTCTCTGTCTGTCTATATGTCTGGTGTGTGTCTGTCTCTGTCTGTCTATATGTCTGGTGTGTGTCTGTCTCTGTCTGTCTGCACTGCTCCTTGTCTGAATGCTTGTTAGTCCTCTCCCAAACTCATCCACGGTCCCCGCTGGTGCCATCTGTGTTGGTCGGTGATGATTAGAGATGAGGAGCTCAGCGAGGAGACAGTCCATCTAATTTCACCTCTCTCCCTTCAGTTTGTATTTATTTCACAGTATACTGTCACAGTATTCTCTGCTCTCACATTGACACAATGCTCTGACCCTGGTCTCCTCTCTGCCTGGACGAGCTGGTTGGAAAAGGATCCCTTCATTTAGCAAACAGATGATGTCATTACACATTTCCTCATTGTGTGGAGGCCTCACTCCCCCTGCTAATTACCTTGTACAAACTAGGATCTGATTTAGCGGATATGAGGCACAAATACAATTATAGCGGGCTAACAAAGACAAATTGATATTCAGGGCGATGGTGACAGAATGACAGCTAGATGAAGAGAACATTTGAATATTAAGGATGAGGGAGATGGATAGATGCTTATGGGGAAAGTTATGTCAATTTACTGTAATGCACAGAAAGGAAAACCAAGTGACACACACACACAAACACACACAAACACCCCTTGTTTTCCCATCCATTCCCTCAGATAGGGTAATGTCATTACTCTGGTAATTCTCCTCATTAGTGATAGCAGCTGTAGAGAGCTCAATGTGGCGGTCCTTCAAGCCCACCCGCCCCAACCCTATGTCATTATATCTCCACTCATACACCAGCAGTCATCCGAGGAGCTAAGTTCAACAGGTATTACCCAACCCTCTTACAGTAAAACCTACTGACCTTACAGTATCACTCATTTACACAGATTGACGTGCAGAAAACACGGCAGTGCCAGCACTAGGGAATCTTGACCTTCTATAACAAGGAGGCAATTTCTGATGGGACTGTCATGGGGACATTATTCAGATTTTGTTTGGACTGGCATACACCTGGATGAACTTCATTCCAACCTTAAAAGAAAGATTTGGATTTATTGTATCATTATATTTCTTAGTATGGGTCAACTCCAAATTAAGAATCAAGTGAAGTTTCCCATCTTGTAACAAATTCTATTGTACATTAGTTCTTCTGAAGTGTATTTGAAAGCAACATTAAAATTGTAAAAACGACCCCCATCCCAACAAAGATTATGTGATACGAGAGACTAAAGCGGACTGTTTTACACGGCTCCCTCTGAAATTGTCTGTTTTTTATTGGTATGGACCTAGTGTGTAGTGAGCAAACTGTGTAGAGCTTAAACTCTGTATTAGGAGCTAAATGTCATGCATAGCCGGTTTTTATTGGCCGTTGTGAAGGAATATGCCCTTTTACTTTCCCAGAAGCCATTGTTAAATAGGTGCTTTTAATGCAAAAGCAGCAGATGGGCTCTTCGGTTAGATTGCAAGTGTTTACCATGCACTGGTGTGTGGATAACAGGTGAGCGTATCGCACCTCTATCAGCCAATCAGGATGCAGTCAATGTCCCATCTCTGCCTGTTAACCTTTACTTGGCATATAGGCCTGTTTAGGGGATAATGGGACCTGACAATTGTCGAGTTTTATCCCATTGACTATTTATGCCATAAAGCATAGATATTGTTTTGATGCATCTGAATATGAATTGGAATAATGGATGATGAATCCAGTTTATTGCTTGATTGAATGTGCTGGGAGATTGTTTCCCTACCAATCACAAAACAAGTGAAGCAAGATAACTCACAAGTTATTAGAAAGCTATGTATGTATCGGGAGCTCCAAATGTATTTGGACGGTACATTTCAGTACTTATTATAAAATACCTATTGGGGGTTATATTTGAATGAACCATTTAGAAACGACTCCACATTTTGTATGCCAAAAACGTTTGTAAGGATTACATTTATTTATATTAAAGTATTTATGTTTAGCTGTCTTCAGTTCATGGGCATTATTTGATCATTATTTCTGGGCATTTTTCCATTCAGTCTTCCCTTCAGTGTGTGAAAGTCGGTTCCA
This sequence comes from Umbra pygmaea, assembly GCA_016801145.1. Classification (NCBI taxonomy): domain Eukaryota; kingdom Metazoa; phylum Chordata; class Actinopteri; order Esociformes; family Umbridae; genus Umbra; species Umbra pygmaea. The sequence continues at coordinate 5,194 of JACXGM010033385.1, forward strand.
TTAGTGTTCAGATTTGTGATTGACTTGACCAGTCTTGTGTAACATATACTCTGTGGAAGCTATGGCAGTGTGTTTTGGGTAATTTTCTTGCTGAATGATAAAGTGCTGTTCAATAAGCTCGTAAGCGGAAGTCCTTGGCAGACTTAAGTGGCTGCCACAAACATGCCTACTTCATGGATATTGTTCCTGATATGTCAGACAGATTTTCTCTTTATTCAATATGGTGAGCATTTTTGTTCAACCACTGTAGAGGTCTACCAGGTAATGTGCCTTTGATGACCTCACTGATGCTTTATTTTTCTCCTAATGCACCAAACAGATATATTTGCTCCCTAATATCACTGACACTTCTTTCATGCTGTCAAACAGGAGCAACAGACTCCAAATGCAAAGGCAAAGCCTAGAATCAAGACTAAATATTGACAGCTCTCTTGTGGATGCACTAAGAATCTAATCAAACACACCTGACCAAAAAAAACAACTGGGAAACCAACTGCACAAATGTTTTGACAGCATACAAAACATGCTGTCATTACTAACTGGTTCTGATAGACAAATACAATTACCCGCATGCTCACAATTTGGAATTAACTCATATTTCATTTCAAATCCAAAATGCTGGAATACGGAGCCAACATTATTTTCCCTCAGGCATTTTTTTCTGAGTTCACTATATATTAATAGTCTCAATATACAGTATGTTGTACTGTCCAGTCCAGTCTTTCTCATGATTCAGAGAGGTTTCCACTGTGAACTTAGGGTAAATAAACATGAAACATTCCTTTCCTTTTTAACCTTGGGCCATCCTCCATTATTGCAATGTGGTGTCATGGCAACCAAGCATGCAAGGGAGGGGCAGAGGGGGAGTCTTTCAGAGCTCTGAATTGGTTTTCTAATGGATTACCTCTGTCTAGCAGGCAGCATATATGAATGGAGTTCAGTGAGACTCAGAACACCTGTCCCCTCTCTGTCAACATCAGATCAGGTTACCTGTTACCGCCTGGACCTAGAGCTCCTCGTTACCCCCCCCCCCGCTCTCTGCTCACACGCAGCCTCAATAAAGGTCACACTATTTCCTATTATCCACTGTACCTGTTTGATAGGGTCTTCACATTTACATTCACTGACTCATTGTATACCTGTGCAAGCATCGGTGTTATACATTACTAACTGTGATATCAACTACATTACACTGAAAATATTAAGTGGTACATATTCATGACAGTTCCTATTCATTCATGGCCAGTTGGTTACTGTCAGATGAATCGTGTAGTCGAAGGTATGGAACAACACATCCTTCCAGCAACAAAACAATTCCTGCCAAAGTGTCACAATCCTCATATTTGCAGCGCTGGTCATAATGAGGTCTCTTGGGCTGATTGAGGCACAAAGTTTCTGGAGCAGACCAGGCTGAAGCTCAGTATCAACGTTCAACATGCTTCCTCTCCACTCTGGTTAACTAATGCCATCCTGATTCTGATCGACTGCTCCAACCTCTTGAGAGCTCATAGGCAACCCACTGGATTGGTGCACTGTGTAATGACATTTAGAGATACATTTCTTAAAATCCCCTGACGATGAGTATTTCAATATTTTTTTGTATAATATTTGGTCTGAGAAACGCATGCCGGTCCAAAATCCTCCATAGGTGTTTGGGTGAGTGAGAAGGCCATAGCATATACAGCATTGTCATACTCATCAAACCATTCAGCGACCCCTCATGCCCTGTGGATTGGGGTTTTGTCATTCTGGAAGAGACCACTCCCATCAGGATAGAAAAGTTCCACAACAGGGTATAAGTGATTAGACCCAAACCACGCCCAGAAATGTTCTCCACAGCATCTGCATTTGTTATGTTCCTCCACTCATTTAATCGTTTTTTTTCCTGTAATTTGTCACTTGTCTATATGTACATGTTATACAGCTGCCCTACTAGCAGACAGCACGCTGCAGGTACTTACAGCCAACTGCACTGACACTCACAACAGCACCTGATGGTCAACCTGCATCTCCTGTCATCCCTGTTCCATACCTCTGATGATGAAATGATTAGCGGCCGCTAGGCTAATCACAAAGCCAGCGGGTGACGGATGGGGTGGCTGATGGACTCAGGGGGTTGTTTGGGGTGATAGTGGTGATAGTGGCATCCCCCACTGCCCCATCCAACCCCTGATACCCCAGCAGCTGTCCCTGGCCCTTCATCATAGCCTAGCCTCTGTTCACCATGTGTTGAGAGTCAAAGGGTCCCCCCGCCATCAGTCACTAGAATGGCTTATCCCAAGTCACAATCAATCTCCACCCCCCCCCCCCACAAGACAGAGACGGATGGGGGGCATCCATGACCCTGTATCTTTTGGGTAAAAATGCTCTCACAATGGGCTTCTGTCATTGGCAGATAATAGCAGGCGTGGTGTTCAGGTCAAGTTGGCTGCCCCTGGAAAGATGCGTCTGAAGGCACCGGAACCTATTTTCTAAAGAGGAATAACGGTCTGCTCTCTTGGATCCGACAAGCTGCCCTAATCACCAGTGTAGCCATTCTATACTTGTCTATTCTTGCACTATAATCATTGTCTAATTCATTCAGACCTGCTTTCTTCTTTTTATCCTAAAATAAAATAGGATTTACTTGACCAATGATTGCATCGTGAATTGAGAATTATTTGGATAATTGTGGAAATTAACTAATTTAACCAGAATTAAACACTTGTAATTTCTCTTTAATAACAATATTTCTACAAAGGTTTAAAAAATACATTTTTTAGTAAGAGAGATTTGTTTCTTAACAAGAACTGGGATAATACATCACACTTTCAATCTCACTACTGTGTAGTAAAAACATAACTTGTAATTGATCGAAAATGATGGCAGTCTTATCAACGGTTTGCTGATTAGTTATTGAAGAAGAGTTTTTTGATATTAGTGAGGCATTAACTGTGTCAGGTGAAATCTTTCACATGCAGATTCATCCTGCTTGAAATGCAATGCGGTATCATTTATATTCAGATAAAGTGCATAAACGCAAACATCGAAAGGACAGAAAACTAGACTTTTGATTAGCTAATCATACTCTTTGTAATCCTACTCAGCCTTGGAGGGCAATGCATGTCAGTGGACTCCAATCACACAACACATTATTAGTAGGGTGGAAATCAGCTCAATCTACCAAAATCAATACACTACAGAATGACAGTGATTAAGCACAAATTAAGAGATAGAGTTTATTTCATCCATGTGCACATAGCACATTCAACATAGGGCAATACTCCTTTAACAATAACCCTTAAAGTCAAAGGGGTTTATTAGGGGGGTGATTGGTGTCATTAAATCAGCAGGTAAATGCAGAGAAATGTTTGTGATTAGGTCAGACAATACCCTATGCCCAGAAAGATACACGGTTTGGAAAGAAGGGCCATAAGTCACTTCTGTCAATGTAAACACATACATTTGTTACCTATTAACAACATACAGCCTGTTTGACACTACCTAATACTAGCCTCTGCGCAGACTGACTGCCAAGACAAGAAGTTGGTGCTAAAGACTGAATGGGTCATATAGGACATAGGGTTCATATAGGACATAGGGTTCATATAGGACATAGGGTTCACAAGGTAGAGAGGTCTTTGGAAGTTATAGAGGGTCGCTCTGCATTGTAACTCCAGAGAGCGCTCCATGACTGATCTCTGAGCTTATTATGCAAATGACTTCCAACTCCCACTGCATAATTAGGATTTAATTAATCTGAGAGAAATCTTTCATCTGCCTGGGTCCGGCCGACTTCTTCCTTCCATTTACAACATTATATTCATTTTGGAGGGAGGGGACAGTATCAGCTGATGAAAAGAATGATATAATTAATTAAGTGTCCTTTTTCCCTTTTTCAGAGAGAAAGTAATAAGTGCGACGAGCAGAGTCTGATTAACCCTATTATAGTGACTAATTAGGGAGATCATTTAATAATCAAGGAAGCAGGGCAATTATGACAGAAAGCAAATTATACCATGCAATGAGGAGTGTTTCAATTTTGCAAAAGCTTTTGTTTGTGAAAAGGTTTATTCTAAACTGATGATTGGCTTACCTGTTTTAGTCTCAAGTTATTCATCTTTTGTTGCATTCAAAAACATCATGCAGGAAAACTGTATTCATAAAGAAAGAACTACACGTTTTGGACTGATTTACGAATGATTCATAAATTAAAAGCTAAATAAACACATGAATGACATGTTAATACATTAGGCCTATTATAGACTTAAAACATAAATAATTTTCCCATCTGCTAAAGTCATTTGGGCTTGTTTGATAGAGGTTTCCTCTCCGTAAATCATCATAATAGGACGTGAATGCTAATTCATATGCTAAAGGAAGAAAGTCTAATTAACACCTTTGTTTAAATGATACGGATGACCTCAGGCTATCATCCTGTACACCTAGATATATGTGCTTTGTAACATTTACCCCTGCCTGTTTTGAAAACAAGTTTTTAATTAGGTTGCCTTGTTAAAGGTTTTAAAAGAGCAGAATTGCATTAGAAAAGGCCAGCTGCATACAAAGTCATTTGTTGACATTCAGCACCATGGACAGCCACCAGTGTGTTGCTTTCTATCCATGGGGTGCTAAAGTAACATGGTTCTGCTTAAGCCTTAAATAAATTAAACAAATACTGTCACACTACGAAAGGTGTATCAGGCCAAAACACAAACTAAGTGGTCTTAAAGACACTGGCTCTTAAAAACATCTTCGCTGTGTAGCCACTGGGTTTTGCTTCCAGGCTACAAACAAAGACCTACTATTTATGTTATTGATCAAACATTGAAAACAAGGCCTAGGTAAATAGCACTACATTCATAAGTCTATTGCACTAAGCTGTGACCTGGTTCTCTGAAAAAAAAAGATGATGGTTGATGTATTTCTGCATGGACACCTGGAAGCCTGCTTCATAGGACAAAAGATAATGTAGACAGAAGAGCTGAGAGAATTCTGTGGCTTCATTGGTCAATAGAGGGGGGGATGTGGCCCATTAAGTTTCGGAGCGGCCATTTTTCTTGGTTTTCTAAATGATGCATCTGTCTCCGGCAGTTTCATCAAGATAATGGTGACCTCATAAAATAATAAATTTAAGTGATGTTTCTGGTTTCATTTCTGTACACTGAGTCCCTAACACACATTCTGGTTTGTTGTTAATGAAGAATGGTGTGAATCAACATTAGTTTCTTAGAAATTACAAACAATTCCAGTAGGTCACCATGTTCTTGCACAAATGACATAAGTAAACAATTGGTAATGAAAAAAAAATATGTGTTTAAAAATATGTTTGGGTAAACGTTTGGATAGTGTGTGTGTGTGTGTGTGTGTGTCCAGTAAGTATGCCTTCACATGTGAGTAACTAGATTTTCCTCTCTGCACCCCTATTATCTCAGAGAACTCTTGTCAGGACACTGAACGAGAGGCAGAGGAAGAAAACTGCAGTGGGCAGCCTAGTGGCTGTTTTCCTGATTATCTGTAACACAGCAGCCCGCCACCTGCTCTTTGGTGTACACTTATAAAGAGAGAAATTAATGTGTGGAATGACAGAGGTGAACATAAAGGGGAGAGGCAGGGGAGCACATTTTAATAAACCCAGATTAACCAATCACTTTATAGACCTCCCCCAGATTGACCAATCACTTTATAGACCTCCACGGCTCAGAGGTGAATTAGCGTTCAACACCCCAAGTGAATGCTTGGTCACGTGATGCTCTTGCGGAGCAAAACCAATAGGCTAGAGCTATTTCTGGGCAGCTATGTGATGCTTTATGCTAGTGAATGGAATAGGTTTGAGAGCTTGGAGACACCATTTCCATAGGTAGTCCATGAGTCAGAGGGCAAAATCTAATATGTTTTTACACCTTGGCGAGCGACTTAATTTGAGATCCATGTCAGAGGATGGTACGCGTGGTTATCACTGTAATATATGGTATGTTATGATGTTATGCAGGTAGTTGGGCAAACATGAGTTTGAATATGAAACATAACTTAAAAACCTATCATATTCTCTAACGAATGCAATTGATAAATTATCAGACAGAAGAGGTTAGCACCCATTTTAATTTTTTTCACATTGCCTGCTCGGGGAGTTGATTTAGCAATCTTTTCATTAGTGATCAAATAATCTAACCACGCGAACTATGTATTTGTTTTGGTTGCATAGACATCCATACAAAAGGATATATGAAAGAAGAACTGTAAACAAGCAACTATTTTTGGCCTGGCTATTATATATTCATTTAATATGAGGCTTATGGTGAAAAATGAACAACACCAAACCATTGCCACTCGAAATTAGAAATGTTTCAGCTCGCCAATGGGCTAATGCTGTAAAGGATTCTAATACAAACAATGTGGAACAGTAGCCATCCAGGCTACAGTCAATATTGGCCATAGAGTCACTTGCATTTAACAAGAGACACACCACACACGGAACATAATTTTAAATGTGGATGTAAGGTGTTGTAAAAACAATTACTTATTGCATATTCTTTCAGGATCTAAACAGTCACATGTTATTCCTCTGCGCAGAAACGAAGACTTGCTGTCCTGGTTCTTGGAAATCCCAACTCTGATTGAATCAAGACTGCGCTCTGGCCCTGTCCATGGTGCTGAATGAAAACTACTATCAGATTACACAAAGCAGAACGGGACTACAACTCACCCATTGTAATCACTGATTGACAATGTGGTTCTTGGAGCCCGTGTCATGATGACGGCAAATTACAGTGACGTCCCTTAAGCATTCTGTCAGCATTGAGGTACGAGTTGGCTGTTATATAAAAGATGTATTGGGGATACTTTAAAGATACATTTTAAATAGTCATACTATATATAAAATAAAATAAACGTAAACTAACTATACAATGCTGTTTGAATGTGTATTACATTTAATAACTAATAACCATAGCGAACAAGCACGGAAGACAGTGATTATTTAGGGATCAAGTTGATCCAGTTTTGTTTTCTGCCTCCTTATTTCACCTGTAGGTGGTGCAAAAAACAGTCAGAATTGGAATTGAGTTAAAAAATAATGAATGCTTCAGGAATTTCTAATCATGGTGTGCAGAAATGGCATACAAT
>JACXGM010033386.1:0-12303 GCA_016801145.1 Umbra pygmaea
TCAGGCACCCATAGCCCCCCCCCCTGCACGTGCCTGCTCAACACATTCCTAAGTGACAGAACAAAAACCGAGGGGATGGCATCCATAACAATTGCAAAATCCTTAGGACTGACATGGATCTTGTAAAGTGAGAACAACTTCTCATAACTCAGAAAAAAGACCTCCGCATTCACAAGCTGACTCATCGGAAGTATATTATTCCAGAACCAATATTTTAAAAATAATGACATGTTTTTGTATAATATGTCTCGAGTATTCCATATACACTCACCTAAAGGATTATTATGAACACCATACTAATACTGTGTTTGACCCCCATTCGCCTTCAAAACTGCCTTAATTCTACGTGGCATTGATTCAACAAGGTGCTGAAAGCATTCTTAAGAAATGTTGGCCCATATTGATAGGATAGCATCTTGCAGTTGATGGAGATTTGTGGGATGCACATCCAGGGCACAAAGCTCCTGTTCCACCACATCCCAAAAGATGCTCTATTGGGTTGTGATCTGGTAACTGTGGGGGCCATTTTAGTACAGTGAACTCATTGTCATGTTCAAGAAACCAATTTGAAATGATTCGAGCTTTGTGACATGGTGCATTATCCTGCTGGAAGTACCCATCAGAGGATGGGTACATGGTGGCCATAAAGGGATGGACATGGTCAGAAACAATGCTCAGGTAGGCCGTGGCATTTAAACAATGCCCAATTGGCACTAAGGGGCCTAAAGTGTGCCAAGAAAACATCCCCCAAACCATTACACTGCCAGCCTGCACAGTGGCAACAAGGCATGATGGATCCATGTTCTCATTCTGTTTACGCCACGTTCTGACTCTACCATCTGAATGTCTCAACAGAAATCGAGATCATCAGACCAGGCAACATTTTTCCAGTCTTCAACTGTCCAATTTTGGTGAGCTCTTGCAAATTTTAGCCTCTTTTTCCTATGTGTAGTGGAGATGAGTAGTACCCGGTGGGGTCTTCTGCTGTTGTAGCCCATCCACCTTAAAGTTGTGCGTGTTGTGGCTTCACAAATGCTTTGCTGCATACCTCGATTGTAACGAGTGGTTATTTCAGTCAAAGTTGCTTTTCCATCAGCTTGAAGCAGTCAGCCCACTCTCCTCTGGTCTCTAGCATCAACAAGGCATTTTCACCCACAGGACTGCCACATATTGGATGTTTTTCCCTTTTCACAACCTTCTTTGTAAACCCTACCCAAGTAAAAAAAAGTATATTTAAATTATACTCCAGTATTATACTTCTAGTATACTTATGTTTAACCATAAGTATGTATTTAATATATTTAAGTATATTTGAAGTACACTTTCAAAATATACATACCAAAATAATATATTAGAAGTATATTTAGGATATATAAAATACATTTCAAATACATTTAAATATACTTTTTCTTTACTTGGGTAGAAATGGTTGTGCGTGAAAATCCCAGTAACTGAGCAGATTGTGAAATACTCAGACCGACCCGTCTGGCACCAACAACCATGCCACTCTCAAAATTGCTTAAATCACCTTTCTTTCCCATTCTGACATCCAGCTTGGGAAATTAGGCTACATTGTTTATATTGCATTTTAATTTTCACATTGTCATTAACATTTGAATATAGTCCTTTCTAAAGCAGGGTATGTCTTTGAAAATGAAATGTCAAACGGTTATTCCATTTCAATTTTGATATTGTCAGAATGCCCATATGATTATGTGAAAATTAAAATGCCATTGGATTATTGCATTTTAATTTGAATATTTTCTCAAATAACACTTACATATTTTGAAAATGATAATGCATTTCTGAAACTGTATTATCATTGGAATTTAGTCCCTTATGGGCATCCATATTAAATACCATGTTGAATCCAAATGGAAACAAGTTGTCCTGTGGGAAAAGCCTTTTAAGTGTCTTTAAGGTTTATGCTCTCTGTTCTTACCTTGATCATGTCTTCATAACTCAGGAAGATGATGTTGTATTTCTCTCGGTTCTGGTACCATTCTTTGACATGGTCAAACCAACAGCCTCCGACCACTAAAAAGACAAGTTACCATTGTAAATCATTTTATTATACTCTGCTTCAATAAATCGAACTGAAATTTCTCTCTACTGCTTTCAAACCTGTGGTTTTGTTGCAGTATTTATCTTGAATGGAATTCAGTAATGCAATGAAATGATTCTGCCATTCAAGAAGACTTCATTTTCATACTGGTGTCTGTATTTCATTGCGATGGGAGTAGGCGGAAGACATTTGCTTGAAAAGGGTACATCAGATGGCTATTATAATACAATATTTGTTTATATGAGTCGAGCAAATTAAAGATGCTATTTGTAGAATTTGTGTAAAAATTAGCAGAGTTAAAACAGAGCTATTTTCTCTTTCAGTGACCGGCTTCCGAAAGCTGTAGAACAAGGATGCGACAATGATTACTTGCTCTATACAGTGCACATTTTGCCATTTGCACAGGAATTGCAATGAGGACGTGATGAGGTATGCTTCCAAAGAGTTTGTCAAATGACACATTTTAGGCTGTGCTTTTGTGTGTAACTAAGCACTGCATAGTGTAGGGAAAAATTATTCTAAATACATCCTTATTTCAGATTTTTTAAATATCAATAAACAACATTTTTACTACGGTTGTAAGCTGGTCACTTGAAAGAGAAATCTGTTATTGCTCAATTTCTAAAAATAGCACCTTTAATAGATAGACAGGATATTGTATTTTCTTGTAGTCTATCTAATTAATTCAGAAATTTGTAGTTCAGAAATATTTTGGAGAACACATCACAATGTCAAAATTTAAATATGTAATATTGTGTCACATCAAACCCCCCCCCTTTTCGTGTCCAGAGGTTGTCATCCCCGGAATTCTGACAGCAGCCTACACCATTATATACAGAACGGAAAGTATTCAGACCCCTTTAAAATTTTCACTCTTCGTGTCATTGCAGCCATTTGATAGAATCAAAAAAGTTAATTTTATTTCTCATTAATGTACACTCAGCACCCCATCTTGTCAGAAAAAAAATGTAGAAATATTTACAAATTTATTAAAAAAAAAAAAACTGAAATATTACATGGTCATAAGTAGTCAGACCCTTTTCTCAGTATTGAGTAGAAGCACTCTTTTGAGCTAGGACAGCCATGAGGGAATGATGCATAAAGTCTTTCACACCTGGATTTGGGGAACCTCTGCCATTCTTCCTTGCAGATCCTCTCCAGTTCCATCAGGTTGGATGGTGAACGTTGGTAGACAGCCATTTTCAGTTCTCTCCAAAGATGCTCAATTGGGTTTAGGTCAGGGCTCTGGCTGGGCCAGTCAAAAATGGTCACAGAGTTGTTCCGAAGCAAATCCTTCATTATTTTAGCTGTGTGCTTAGGGTCATTGTCTTGTTGGAAGGTGAACCTTCGGCCCAGTCTGAGGTCCTGAGCACTCTGGATGAGGTTTTCTTCAAAGATATCTCTGTACTTGGCCGCATTGAGAGGTGCCTGGTTTTCTCCACACATACCGCTTAGAATTTTTACGAGTTTAATTATTGAGTTTCAATTCATTCAGCATAACTCATTACAGGCAAATAACACCTATCTTATTTGAGCATTTATAACCTAACCTAACCTGTGGTGAGCAGCGCTGCTCAGACCGTGCGCTGGTAAACTTTTCTCTTCCTTAAACTCCGCTTTCAGTTCCTCGTGTTTGTACTAGTCAACACAAGTGACACAGGTGACAACAATTCTTTAGACACAATTGCCACAGACGGGTTTGTTGCATGTGCTGCAGGAGTCTTTTGTCTTGTTCTGATTGCAGCTCCTCCTCACCTGGCACTGCCTGCGTTTTTGTGCCTGCTGCAGTGATAGCTGCCGCCTGCGACCGTGCACTTCTGCCCTTTTCCCCTCCATAAACTCGGCTCTCAGTTCCTCTGCCAACTGCAGCAAAAATGTCCTTCTTGATATATTGCTGCTAGTGCACTCCTTGTGTAGGACGTGTGTTTATTCTAGCCAGATCGAGGATGTTATATAATACAGCCACTGGCCATCTTCGTGTACCGCCTTTCACGAAGTATGCCTTTGCCATCTGATCCAACACATCTATGCTGTATTTGGTGTTATTATAATAAGTCACCAACTTAGGCTTTGCCTTCAGCCCATCTGTTCTCCCAACACTTGTGTGCTACTTTGTTCTGAACAGCTCTGCCTGCTCTTTTACAGAGGGAGGCAACTCACATTTGGCTTTGCCCAGGGTGCCAACCAGGCTGCTCTTTTTGGCCTGTAAGGCAGTGGCCAGTTTTAGGGAGGTGAAGAAATTATAAGTCGTAATGTTTCCTCCCTTCCTTAGAAATGGCTCAGCCAGTTTCAGCACCACACTCTCTCCCACAAGCTGACCTTTGCTCTGCGTCTCTTATTTACCTAGATACGAAGCCCCATTCAGAAAATATTTGCACTGCACATCCGCAACCAGCCAAAATTTGATGCCGAATTTATCAGGCTTGTTCCCTATGTACTGAATAATTTTGCACCGGGCCTTGGTTGGGTACAGCTGCTCATCAATTGTAATGTCGACACCAGGCTTGTAACAAGCTATGCTGTTCTACACAAACTTGTTCCAAGTTGATGACACCAGGGCAGACTTGTCGTCCTGCAGATGAATGCGCCTGGTTTATTTCTTATTGAACCGCAGGAATTTCATGACTTCTCAAAATTTGTTTCTGGCCATTGTTTCTGTAGGCCCCATTTTTCCGACCACAGACTGTCCAAATCAATGTGTTTTGCACCCTGTGCCCCACAGACATACAGCAGGGCTATTAGTGCTTTTAGTTCAGCCACTGTCAGGTCCCAGGAGCTCTCACCACGGTTCCGATGGGCCTCAGCCACAGTGCAGTCCCTGATGTGCTTCAGCATTCCATTATCAAATAGAGACACGAAGGCCGTGAGCGCATTTTCAAGGTTGAGCGTTGCATGCGCTGTGGGGCCAGCAGCTTCCGTCATGACGTTTTGGCTCTGCTTTCTCTCTGGACATTTAGTCGGCGGAAGCACCATCCACGCCGTCCCATCCTTCCCTATTTCCACAGCCACCGTGATGACTCAGGCTGGCTGTATTCAGTTGGTTTGAGGGGTCCTTGTTCACGAAGGCGAAAAACAACAATAACTAGAATAAACTAATGATAATAATAATGATAGCCTACAATTGCAAATATGACTAGAATAGCCATGCAGCCAAACTCACCGGGAACATCAGCCGTGACATGCTCACCGGGAACATCAGCCCTGACCGGCTCAACGCCGTCAAAGGGATCAACGGTAACCGGAAAATTTGGATCGGAAGTCTTAGATAAAAGTCTTCACCTCTTTTTCCGCTGTTTGACTACGGACCTACTCTCTGATGTGGATGAAGTGTTGGACCTATCTTTCACCCAGGAATGATTGCTGTCACTTCCCTCCTCCGACAGAGCCCCAGCATCAGAATCATCACTTCCCATGTTCTGAAGCATCTCCAAGGCCATTTCAACAGTCATATTTCCCTTCTTTTGGTCATTCATTCTGGACATTTTTCCTACAAACTCGTTTCTAAATTGGCTATACAAAGTGTAGGCTACTTTAATCAAATAGGGTACCGGTAAATACAAATAGGCTATGTGACGCTAGTGACATCTCTCTAACAGAGACAAGGATAGTTACTAAGCAACCAAGATGCATCTTCAACCACGCAAACCCTTGCTGTCAATATGACCCTGTATGGCCAAAATTTGATAAATTGATCATATTTTCTCTGCCTTTTGTGTAATTTATTTAAAAAAACTTTAAATGAAACAGACACGTTTAGGAAAAGTCGGGTACCAGCAGGATTGAATATTTTTATTCAGCAACGTTTCAAAATGACCGTCATGGCAGTTCTAGTGTTAAACTAATCCTGACAAAATGCCAAATTTGGCTAGATAGTTTTAAATGTGTCCAGGTATGACAGCTGTGAAGGTTTGTGAATAATTCACCCCTCAATTCACAGCATGTAGGACCAGTTTCATGGACAAGGATTAAGCCTAGTCTTGGAGATTTCCATTCAACTTGATTATTTAGTTCAGGACTAAGCTTAATCTGTGTCCGTGAAACTGGCCTGTAAAGTTTAATATGTTCTAAATGCCATGCTAGGTTACTATGGACTTTTTTGTTAAAAAAGAATAAACAAAATAATTAATGTTTGAAAGAATATACTGATTTGAAAGCAAAACATCAACCAAAGTGTATTGTGATCAAAATGTATGTTGCTAATAAAATGTTTGTCATGGTCGCCCCTCCTGCTGAGTTGGAGTAGGTGATACCTCCCCTGTTTGTGTTCTCTGTCAGGTATGTCTTCTCCAGGACTTCATAATATGTCTCTGTTCCACCTATAGATCTCTTTCAATTAGCACTCAGCTGCATTCGCTCATGTCGTTATCAGTCTATTTAGGTCTTGTTTGGGTGTTAGTTATTGGACGTTGTTGTGTGTAAACATGTGTGTAGTGTGATTCCCTATTGATCCTGAAGTACAATTGACCCACGAGGTCCTTTTATATTTTGTGTGTGTTTTTGTGTGTTGAAATCCTGATTTATCTCCATACCTTTGCGTTTTTTCCTTCTCTCACCTACATGGATGATTACAATATTGAAGATAAATGCAAATCATTTTCAGAAATAACAGGATTGTGCTTTTTTTTAACAGTTGCAGTTCTTCTTTTTGAACCAATCAGTCCATGTGGGCGGGGTTCAGACGAATACAAAGTTTCAGTCTGCTATCTTTCAAACAACATGTTGTTGTAATGCATGTTTTTAGTCTCCGAGAGATATAAATGCTCCAAGTTGTTGCAAAAATGAGGAGTCAAACAAAGTGAAAAGTTGTAGCTGAACAAAAATGTATTGTGTCTCTCCACACATCTGGGAGCAGAGTAGACTGAAGGTAAATGATTACAAACCATTTTCTATAAGGCTCAAGTCCATCTTCCCGCACCTTCCTCATGGGGACAAAAAGAGAGATGAGTCATCTCTCCACCTCCGATCTGATCAGCGGCTAGCCACTATCTTAATTACTTCTGCACTGATTGGAAATATGAGGAGTGGCTGAGAACACCAGGCGAAGCTATCATCATGGACAGCCACAGCCGACTCCGCTACAGGACTCTGTTAGGCTAGTGAAGCCCCAGGCTCTGGCTCAACCAGTTAAGCCCCAGGCTCCTGCCCAGCCAGCTCAGTGACAGCTCAGTGACTCCCTCATCGCTTCCAGAGGCCATGGCACCTGTCCGGGTGGCCACACGGGTGTTGAATGTTAAAATGGCTGAGGCTGGTTAGGTCGATTCCCAAATGGTCCCAAAAGTAGGCTGCAGAACCACTTCCGGGGCGGCAGGTGGCTGTCCCTCTGGCCCTGCTGATTGTTGTAGTACCCAACGACTGGAAGTGTTTTGGAGCACCAGTACTATTTTAGGAGTTTTAAAACCATTTAAATGTGGTTCGTGCTTTTGAACAAGTACAACCCCAATTCCAAAATTGTTGGGACAGAATGGAGAATGCAAAAAAACTACAAAAAAGAGCAATTTGAAAATTAAATTCACCCTGTACTACATTGAAAACACATTATCAACACATTGCTTTATGTTTTACTTTTTAATATATTTTTGAAAATATACTCATTTAAAACCTGATGACTGCAACACAGGGATGTTCCTGGAAAAGACAATGTCTGGATGTCAGCATATATTGCTCCAAAATGTGTGGCAAGAAAATCTCCCCCACACCACGACACCACCACCAGCCAGAACCATTATACCAGCCAGAATGGATCCATGCTTTCATGTTGTTTGAGTTAATATTGCCTTGTTATCTGACTTACTGTTGCCTTTCCTTCAGTTCAAACCAGTCTGGTGATAGAAGGTAATTTCAGGCTTGGTAAGATCCTGTTGAGATGATGGTTCCACAAATCAGGTTGCGGTTGATAATAGAATGTTTAATAAAGTACTTCTTGTTACGGAAACAGGGTCATCTCATAACAAGGAAATCAAGACGTGGTGTGAAAAAATGCCCCGAATGATCATATGGAACTGGGTTATATAGCCCTAGCATTGTTGTTCGCAAACCTTCTAGAAGAATCACCTCAGACCAGTGACTGTCTCATGTGAGAACATGTGCTGGTCACCTCAACCTCTGCCTAAGTAGTTTACTATCTCTTAATGTCCAGGCCATTGTTCCTAACCTTGAGGAATATACGTATATGTTCCATACTACGTAGTGTACTCCTTGCTAGCTGTTATCTGAATAACTCAGTAACCCTTATCCGTCTAATGTCCTGCCAGTAAAATGCCCTGTTCTATTAGTCTGAATGGCATCTACATGTATTAGACCTGTGATGGATTTGCAGTCTAACCTACAATAGACCATATAGTTATAAGCTGTCTAATATATAACAGAGTTATAAGCTGTAAGTCCTAAGCCATAAGCTACAGCTTATGCTGATGTTTATAATATGAGAACTGTAAGACCTCTCTCTCCCCTACGTCACTCTTGGCCTTGCTTCCTTGTCCCAGTAACTTTGTTGTCATAGTGACTCCCTGATCTGCCATCAACAAGGGATCTTCTCAAAGAGAACTGCTTTTCTGGATGTTTTCTCTTTTTTTGGGTGATTCTCTCTGAATCTTAGAGAATGTTCTGCAAGAAAATCCCAGTAGATCAGCATTTTTTGAAATATTCACAGCATTCCATGTTCAAAGTCACTTAAATACCCTTTCTTCCAAGTTCTGTTGCTTGGTTTGTAATTCAGCAGATTGTGTTGACCATGTCTTCATGCCTAAATTTATTGACTTTCTAGCACATTTTGGCTGATTAAATATTTGCATTAACGAGCAGTTTAACAGGTGTACCTAATACAGTGGCCGGTGAGTGTATATTTTTTATCACAAAAATCTTTGGTTGATATTTTGCTTAAACATAACTATATTTGCAGTACTAATACTTGTGTTTCTCTTTTTTGAAACAGAACTATTCATAGATTACAACTGCATCAGAGATGACATTTGGTAACAATCTCTTGGCCATTTGCTGAAAAAGGTTTTAGCGTTGTTGACGGAATACAAAAAGTCTGCATTCAATTTAGGCTTGGTAAAATTTGTGTGTTCAAGGCTTACATAAAATAACAGTATATTTGGTAGATCTCCAGGGATAATATTGGAAAATACTCACTCCACCCAGAGAAAAACTTGCCCAACATCTCGTCGTAGTGATCTAGTCTTTCTATTTGCTTCATGTACTTGGAGAAGTGGAAGTAAGACACAAGTATATCTTTAGGGTTCCTGGTCACATAGACGACCTATGGAGGACATACATTAGTTTAACAGTTAACGTATCAGAAATGTTATTCAAGTGCTGAGTAGTCCCAAAAGTGCTGAATAGTCCAAAAGTTGCTCAATCAATACATAATTGAATAGTCTGTAATGTTCAATAGTGACTGAAGTGCTTAACAGTCCTACCTTCCTAAAGTATTTAATACTGCCAAAAGTACTGAACAGTGCCAGAAGTATAAACCCCACACATCCGACACATGGAGCAGGAACAAGCAAATGCTTAAAGTAATGGAAGCATGTATAAACACGTGCTCCTTGTCACCTACTCACTTTGGCCCGTCCCTTGTGTAGTCCCTTGGGCATGAGGTGAGGCTTTAGATGGGAGCAGAAGAGCCGTGGAGACGGCCTGTCCTTGTAGTTCTTTCCCTTCTCCATGTACTCAAACCAGGGCATTCTGACAACTGTATTCAGGTCAGCCTCCTCTGGAAAATCATCCTCAAAGATCAGGGTCATGATACGCTGAGTCCATATCGTACCTAGGAGATACAAAGAGAGAGATTCAAAGAGAGAGATTCAACATTAAAGATGAAATTCATAAATTTTCTATTTATTTATAAACAATAGAAATGGGAGAGGGATTGATAGAGACAATGCACCAAATACCCCTGATTACTGGTCTTAGTGGTGTTTTAAACTCTTTGTAGTATTGCCACTTTCAGGCCACTACCATCACTTACTGACCTTAGTTAAGCAACACTAATGCCTCGTCTCCATTGCGAGGCCACCTAGGCTTTACTACGTGGTTCTATGTAAGCTTCAAACCAGGCGTGGGGGGTTTGTATGTCTCCACTGCCTTCAGTGGAAACTGGGCTCTGATGTCTTCGTGGGAAAAACATAATTTTTTAAAGATTTAAGACGGTGTCAGAAGATGACGCACATTCAGAGCATTGAAGGTCCCAATGAGCACAGTGGCCTCCATCATCCATAAATGGAAGAAGTTTGGAACCACCCAGACTCTTCCTAGAGCACCCAGCTAAACTGAGCAATCGGGTGAGAAGGGCCTTAGTCAGGGAGGTGACCAAGAAACCGATGCTCCATTGTTTCTCTGTGGAGAGAGCAGAACCTTCCAGAAGAACAAACTATGCAACACTCCACCAATTTGGCCTGTATGGTAGAGTGGCCAGTAAAAGGCACATGAGAGCCCTCTGGTCTGATGAAACAAAGATTGAACTCTATGTCTTGAAAACCAGACACCGCTCATCACCTGGCCAATATGATCTCTACATTGAAGCAAGGTGGTGGCAGCATCCAGCTGTGGGCATGTTTGTCAGCGGCAGGAACTGGGAGACTAGTCAGGATTGAGGGAACGATGAATGTAGCAATGTACAGAGACATCCTTGCTGAAAATCTGCTCCAGAGCACTGTGGACCTCATATTGGGGTGAAGATTCATCTTCCAACAGGACAACAACCTTAAGCACACAGCCAATATAACAAAAGAGTGGCTACAGGACAATCCTGTGAATGTCCTTGAGTGACCAAGCCAGAGCCCAGACTTGATCCCGATTGAACATATCTGGAGAGATATTTAATTGGCTGTGCACCAATGCTCCCCATCCAACTCGATGGAGCTTGAGAGGTCCTGCCAACAAGAATGGGAGAAACTGCTAAAAAATAGGTGTGCCAAGCTTGTAGCATCATACTCAAAAAGACTTGAGGCTGTAATTGCTGCCAAAGGTGCTTCAACAAACTATTGATCTGAGGCTGTGAATCCTTATGTACATGTAATTGTTTTGTTTTTTATTTTTCATAAAATTGCCAAGATCTCAAACATACTTATTTCACATTGTCATTATAGGGTATTGTTTGTAGAAGTTTGAGGGATATAATGAATTTTATCCATTTCGGTATAGGGGTCTTACAAAAGAACATGTTGAAAAAGTGAAGCGTGTGAATATTTTCCAGATGTACTGGATGCACCTGCCTAATTTACAGTATCTATAGTGTATGAACAGGATATGCACAGTAATAGTTCAAGTAATATACAATAATGAGCATCTAGTGTAGATGTTAAAGGGAAGTTATACAGGATGAGTGTAAGTATACACTGATCAGCCATAACAGTATGACCACCTGCCCAGGGAGGGCTGGAATAGACACATGAACTATGAGCATGGACCACATATATATATGTATATATATATATATATTAGTTGATTCATTGTATTGTGTGTATTTCTGTTAATATGTTTGTGTTTTCAGTGTATTGCATGTTGGTTTAGTTTTCCCTTTAATTGTGTGTACTGTCCCTTTAAGTTGTGACAGCTCCTAAGTGCCATCCATTGCGCCTACTACTCTTGGGAAGCCGGCTATTTGCATGAATTGTGTTTGCTTCTGTTGGATTATGCGGGGTGTTGTTGGGAAGTCAGTGAAACGCGTGACAATGTGCTGAGCTGTAAGTGCAATAATTGTTTCCATTACAATTCGGCTTATTGATGGTTGTGATGGGCCAAATCATCAGCATTGCTTTGCAAACAAAGCATAATCATCATGGTGGAGAGGGATTGGCCAGTGCCAGTGGAAGCGCAGATTCCATATTCTCCACTCAGAAATTCAACTACAGCAAGCAGTGTTTTTTATTCTCTCCAGTTCGGTTATCTTTTGGAATCCATGGTGGCTATGATTACATCATTAACTCTAGGCTATATATAGGTAAGTCAGTTAACAGCACACTCGTTTGAAATATTTAATTGAGAAATAGTGGAAAACGTGTTGGAAATCCTTTTTGATCTTTAATTTACAGTGTGTATATCATATTGGATTATCTTGAAAATTCTTTATTGTCAAATGTTTGTTGAATGTCAACTCCTCTTATGAATTTCACTATTGAATGTGAATTTATCTGAGAATATTCTTAAACAAGTACATCTATTCAGTGATTGGATCTTGCCTATGTCGTCATCCAAAATCCCATTTGCGGCACAACAAAGTGTCGTGAATCAGC
>JACXGM010033387.1:0-12296 GCA_016801145.1 Umbra pygmaea
CAGAAGTGGTGGAGGGCTTTATTATAGTAAGATTACTATGGTGAACACCACCTTGTTTATCCTTACACAACCTGGATCGAGGTACAGTCACAGTTTCAATGAGAAAAACTGAGCTCACTTCACTGGCTATGCTAGTGGTGGACTCCTCTAAGCTGGCAGACTGGCTAATAGCCTGCAGCCTAGCCTGCACCCTATTTCAACCGTGACTAAATTCACAGGCAACCCTCATGAACAAAATTATTTGAAAGTGTCAGACTATTTACTCATCTGGGCAACACAGCAACAATTTGTGCTAATTCTAGTAGAGCCCCCTACCCAGAATGCCAGGATATTATGAACCGTGGACACCGTGATTGTGTGAAGGGCAGCAACTTGGTGGCAAATTGATTCAAAAATTGTTTTCTTCTAAGAAAGTATTGCCCACCAATGCAATAAAGTCATACCTTGTAACAGGTAGCAGAATTCTGTATGAAGAGCCTCTAGCTGACCAGCCACTGGCTGACTCAAAGATCTTAGACAGACAGATAACTTGATAGTTATGATTGTATGAACATCTGTGAACATGTTATGCAAAGGGTAGGTTCACAAATTCACACGTACAAAGTCACTTGACATTCTGAGTGCTCGGGCAGAACACACATCTGAGTCCAATCCAGGCATAGGAGGACGTGTTCCTCACCCACGGGTCTTTCACCGCAGGATTTCAACGAGCTTCCGCTCCACACATCCGTTGTGCTACGCACCAGATGGTCGAGCCCCACTGATTCTAGCCACCACTGACACATGGTGATCCATCTTTGCAGGTTCTGGAGGGTGATGATCATAAGAGACATGGCCCTGCACTGCGCCCCAATATCACCTGCGCAACACCTCAGTACACTGGGAATCTCGTTCGTCCGTATGCCTGGCTAGCCCTAGCCGCCCTGCCTTAGCCAGCCGTTGCTCCCACCTGTATATGGGTTCCCCAGCTGTAGGACTGCTATAGCACCATCCCGGTCGGGATACCGGCTCTTACAGATCGTTGCCCTAGGAAGGCCGAGAGCAGGACTGATCAACAAGGCTCCTGGGCGCCCTAATCCCGTGGGTAGCCCCTACTCGCCATCGACCCAAAGGCCCAAGCAGGTAACGATTGAACGGCAGGGCCCGTGGTTAGACAACGCCAGCAGTCCCCCACCAGGCCGAAGCCCAGAGGGATGCCCCAACGCAGCCGTACACAAGCTCCATCGCTCCCCCGAGAATTCTGTTCCATGTGGTCTGTTCCCTTGTGCAGCAACCGGCCATCAACTCTGTTACACCACACATTAGACCTATCAACAGGCAGGACGGTCAGTCCCTGCCCCGAAAACGTGCCGTAGGGAACCCCGGTGAGAAAGTGTGTAGCAGCGGTTATCGAGTGCCACGTGCCTCCTGCCAGGGGATTGGCAACTTCCCCCGCCCTCAAGTACTGTTGGTGAGGTTGTCAGTAGACCACCCCACATTAAAGCTTCCGCATTGAGGAAGAAGCCTCCGTCCGAACACCAGCCAAGGCTGGCCGACGGTGCCCTTCCTTGCGGTTGCTTTTCTACTCCCTTCAATGCCTGCAAGCCCTTGCTTCCTGCCAGAGGGTTGGCTATTACCCCCACCTTTCTGTTCATGAGGCAGCCAGTCTTACCACCTCACTCGGAAGCACCCATCTTTCGGAAGAAGCGTCCATCCAAACACCAGCCGAGGCTGGCCGTCAGCGCCCTTCCAGGTAGGTACTTGCTTTACGCCCTACGTTGCCCTGAAGGAGTCCTGGAAAGCATCCAATGAATACAGGAGGGCTCTTCGGCTGAAGAGCCAGTGCATTAACCCTTCTGGCCCTGACTCCCAAGGCACAAAGCAGCCTGCAACATTCCTCCGGCCACTTGCCCCTGGCTCCCAGGGGAAAGCCATACACCTGCAATTTCCCGTACGTATCTCTAGATTGGGTCGTACCTGGCAACTTTCTCGGCAGCTGCAACTTTGAGAGTGTCAAAGGCCATTTTGTACCGCACAGTGGCATCCACAACAAAGGCTGTGCCCGCTTAACAAAGATCAGGTTTGGCCTCCGTAATGCCCCAGCCGGGGTGTAGCAGGACCTTTTCTTGTTCACTGTACATCTGGGCTTTTCAGCTTCATTTGCCAGCAGTTCGCACAGTTTGTGGTGCCGCAGGATGCGACTCCATCGCACTACACTGCCCAAGGATGTGCGAGCAAGCCTTAGTTTGTTCCCCGCAACCACGGCAGGCCACCATATCGGCAGTGATTTCAGAATCATTGGCACGGTCTGGCCCTTACTTCACTTGATGCCCTATGCACCCCCCACGGGAGGGGGGAACCCTTCCTTGGACCCACTGGGCATCATCCACAGGCTTGTCAATTCCTGTACATCTACCACCCAACAGACTACCCACCGCTTGACTTCCTCCTCAGAGTGCCACAACTAGTGCTAACTGGATGGAATGTGTCGGGCCAATTGGGGTATTCCAAGCCCCCCATCCGCAGCTCTGGAGCCGTCCACCATCCAGAGGGAACACCGAGCCAATACGTTCTAAGTGGCGATCATTGGATCAAGGGCCAGGTTAAACAGCAAGGGCGATATTAGGTCCCCTTGCTTTACCCCGATCCTCATGTTGATCATGGGGGATTTCTTCCCTACAACAGCCAACTCTGTTTGCACCTCTGTGTAGCTGTCCTCCATCAAACCGACCAGATGCTCATCAAGGCCTCTCTGTCGAAGTACTCAGAGGATGTGCAAATGATTTACAGAATCAAACGCACGTGCGAAATCGACAAAGATTACCGCCAGTTCAAAACTCTCATACTCAGCCTTATAATCCCGTCAAGGATCATTAGGTTTTCGGAGAACCCAGGTGAGGAAATGAATCTCCTCTGACGGGAGCTGATAGGGCACGCCCCTGCCAGCCTGCGAGTGAGAGTTTTTGGGTATAAACGCAGTACTACTGACCTCAAAGTCAACGGCCACCATCAGTTTGCCTGCGCCAGCACGGCCATGTCCTTCGACTTCGGGATCAAGGTGGTCCTACACCGCTTAAAGTGTCCTTCACGCATCAAGAAGATTTTAGACAGCTTCACACCAGATGGGTCCCACTCATTGTTTATCACAGAGCGGAAATTTGTTTTTTGACATTGGTAACATAGATAACATTAACAGTTACTGCTTAAAAGCACATCGCACATTTACAGCACAAACACAGAATTTGTAAATTATACAATTAGTCACTGTTTCAAAACCATAACACACAATATTATCTCAAAACTGTACGATTTAAAATAATCACTGCCATTGGGAGAAACTATTTTTTATACACATTACTTTTGGCCAACGGAATTTTGAGTCTACGCCCTGATGGGAGCAGTTGAAATGTAGAATAAAGGGGATGAGTATTGTCTTTAAAGATCGCAACTGCCGTTCTTTCCATAAAACTATCAAACAGGCCCTGAAGTGGCTGCTGTTTGTGTCCAATGATCTTATTTGCTTGGTTAATTATTTGTGAGAGTTTGTTCTTTTGTTTTAATGTTAGATTGCCATACCATGAAACAATATTATATGTAAGAATACTCTCAATCATTGATTGATATAACATAGTTAAAGTATGCGTGCTAATGTTAAAACTTCTCAGTTTTCTAAGAAGACCTAACCATTGTCTTGCCTTTTTATGAATATGCTCTATGTTACTTCCAAAATTAAGTTTCTCATCAATGGTTGTACCCAAATATTTAAAATTTGAGACCTGCTCTACTGTTTTTCCCTTTATGACAACAGGTTTGTGTACTGAGGCGGTACCTGCTGTTCTCGATTGATTCCTCAGACATAGTTCTTTTGTCTTTTCAATATTAAGATGTAAGAAACTACTCTCAAACCAACAAATAATACTGTCAGTGTACTCAAAATATGAGGAGCAATTGATTTCTTCCTGACAAGAGACCAATGCCATATCATCTGCATATTTTATAAGGGAAAGATTGTCATCATCACGCTGCAATTCATTGATATATATGAAGAACAGTATTGGAGAAAGTACACATCCCTGTGGTACCCCAGTATCCAAAACCAAGCAATCTGACATGATATTATTATCAATAGAGACTCGCTGAGGTCGGCCTTTTAAAAACTCCTTAATCCATAAAATCATCCAACTACTAACACCTAAATCATAGAGGCGCTTTAAAAGAAGATAAGGTTGGACAGTGTTAAAAGCGGTTGAGAAATCCATGAAGAGTATTCTAGCACAGTTATTTAAATTATCTAGGTGACGTTGAACCTTGCTTAAAAGAGTAAGAGAGGCATCCACAGTGCTTCTATTTGCCTGATAGGCAAATTGTAGGGGGTCCATGTATGTCTTAATTTGAGATATCAAATCTTTGCACACTATGCGCTCCATACATTTGCAAAGAACTGATGTGTGCGCAATTGGGCGAAAGTCATTCAAAGATTTTGCATGGGGTATTTTGGCGTCGGGATAACAATGGAATTCTTCCATGCTAATGGTACAAAACTATTGTCCAAAAAATTTGAAACAACCTTGTGCACACATATCCAAGTTGTGCTGCACACTCCTTCAAGACTTTCCCCTTCAGGCCATCTGGGCCGGGTGCTTTGTGCGGTTTGACTTTACAAAGCACTGTGACAACCTCTTCCTCCTGTATGGGCATAGGCTGTGATTGAGTCATGGTCATTATTTCATTACAAACAGTCGAGTCATTTAAATTATTATCAAATCTTGAATATTTAACAAAACATTCAACATTTGCAAAACAATGAGAATCTTCATATTGTTTAACTCTTTTCTTTGTCTACCCATCATTGTACTCAGACCCTTCCATGCATCTCTTACACTGCCTGTTTTGAATTTCTCTTCAACTTTCTCTTTATATTTATTCTGTGCATCTTTTATCTTACGTTTTACTTCTTTATTTAACTCTCTTACTTCCTGCTGATCATTCTGCAGAAAAGCAATTTTCTTCATGTTTAAATAATGTTTCAAATCTTTGTTAATCCATGGCTTATTATTTGGGTAGAATCTGATATTCTGTTTGAACAACAGAATTTACACAAAAATTAACAGAGCACATTATTGTATCATTCAACAGTTCATAATTACTACGACAGTCATCATCATTAAGAAATAAGTCCCATTCAGTAAAAACAGCCTTTTAATTTTTCTGTTCAGTCTTCGGACCACGTTTGGACCTGCTTGACAACGGGTTTAGTCCTCTTTAATAGCTGCCTATATTTCGGTAGCAGATGAATAACGTTGTGATCTGAGCGTCCCAGAGGAGGGTGTAAACTTGGCACATATGCACCTTCCACGTTACCAAAGCATTTATCCAGAGTCTTCACCAGTCTTGTCGGACAGGTTATGTATTGCTCAAGATTTGGCAACATCGTAGATACATTACATTTATTAAAATCTCCAAGCAAAAAAATGGGGTCATCGGCAGAGTTACACAGCGCTCTGTTGTAACTAGCAGCTATGTTTTCGGCAGCAAGTGCAAAATTTGGTCCAGGCACATAAACTAAAATAATAGTTATTTGTCCAAATTCATGAGGCAGATAATGTGGCCTAAATGAGACAGTCAGTAGTTCATAGTGAACTGAGCAATGTGTTTCACGTACCGTAATATTCTTTGCCCAACTGCTATTGATGAATATATTGGTTGACTTGGCACTATCACGGTCCAGACAAATCAGTGAGTACCCGTCCAAGTCTATATTGTCAATCGCCTCCGTCAGCCATGTCTCCGTAATGCAGATCAGGTTGGCTCTTTTGAAGTCTCTATTATATTTTACCAATGCTGTGAGTTCGGGCATTTTATTTTGGAGCGAACAAACATTTGTTAAAGTTATTGTAGGAAGGGGAAACCGACTGCCGCGTTGTTTAAATCTGTTTCGGATACCGCCTCGAGCCCCTCCACTTCAAATTCTTCCTCTTTGTTGTATAGGTAGTACAAATAATTTCAGAGGGTTCATAAAGGAGCTCTGGTGTGGATTTAACATTGGATCGGAAACTCAGCAGATCTTTGCGGCTGTAAAACATTGTTCCCATAAATCCGCTGTTCCTTAGATTTCCCATGTACACTCCATCTTCCAGCGCACAGGCACAGTCAATATCGCATTTTAGAATCCAAAACAAAACAATAATCCTAGAAAGCATATCGCTCTTAAAACGTATTGCTCTTAAAATGTAGACTATTAAAAGATTTTGAAACAAAACAAACAAACAGACACAAGCGTACCAGCGTCTGGCGCAGCACTTGCACATGCGCCCCCGTTGCTCACACAGTTCGAGACACCATTCGGCCCTGGTGCATAGCCAGGTTTTACTGACCTCTGTCGGCGAGATCAAGTAGCTGAACAGTCCGTTATCGGCTTTATGGTCCGAGACGAATTGGCCAAAACCCTGGAACGTCTCAGCCGTCTCCCATCGCTTTTTGAATGCCAAGGCAATCTCAAGTGGCGGGTG
The DNA here is from genome assembly GCA_016801145.1 of Umbra pygmaea. NCBI lineage: Eukaryota > Metazoa > Chordata > Actinopteri > Esociformes > Umbridae > Umbra > Umbra pygmaea. The sequence goes on from JACXGM010033387.1 coordinate 6,489, forward strand.
CATAGCTTTAACATTATCCACTCAGCCGGTCCAGATCCTGTACTTTTGCAAACTCAGCCCTTTTTGCCAATTTCCTTCCCCACTTCGCAGCCTGGGTATGACGTTCCACCTCAACCGGCCGACACCGTGCTCTGCCCCCTTCACTCACCAACCGAAGTAGCTCAGGGTTACGTCACCATCGATACCGTGCCCTATCAGCTTCTCTCTGAGGACTCCATGGATACCAATTTGGGGCGGCGATGACATCCTGGGCTTGGACAACATGTCCACAAGATCTCTCCCGCTTAATGTCTCCAGGGGCGCGTCACTCAGCCCCCCCGTGTGGCTCTGGCCACGTCATACATGCCTCACCTGCCGGACTGTTCCTTTCCCCTCCTGGCTTCCAGTGGCATGCCAGGAGGCCATTGCCGATGCTAGCCCTGCTTGACTTCCTCCCATCCTCTCCTGGTAGAGGCCTGGGTGACTGTGCCGGATGTGCTGCGAAAGTCCGACCTTCCTCTGAAACCTACTTCTCCGCCTTCGGACGACACTTCGGGACATGGCAGGAGATGGGGTGAGTATTCGGGTCAGTCTTTCCGCACAATCCGCACTGGTAGATCACAGACACCGCTGGATGTTGGTTGACGAAATGCTTCACCACCTTAGTCTTGACATGCTGTGGGAGTTCCACGACAGACTTACCCGTAGTCGGTCGGCATCTGTCTTAAGTTCACTTTCCCACTGAGGCTCCAGGGCCACTTCCTTAGGGGGCAGCTTTCAATCCGTAATTTCCATGTTTTCCGTCCTTCGCGCCACATCATTTGCAGGATACTTGCTTCCTTGTTTGTCTTTCGCCTCTCCTAGGCCAATGCGCTCCCGCAACTCCTCGCTACACACATCGGCCGGCCCGTAGCTTCACATCTCCCCCAGGCTTTAGGGTAGAGGACGGTCCTGTTCACTTTCCGTACGGCATCCCGACAAGCCCACCGCAGGTGTCAGACTTGAGAACCCAGTCTAATCTGCCTGGAAGTGATATGGTTTTGATTCCATATCAGCCAACATCACCAACGAGCCCCAACCTAAGGGCGGATGACTTCGAGTGCACCTCGCAAGGTTCTGTGATTCTGCATCACATTGGCATCGGGCGCTTATACCACCAGACACACCGCGAGCTGGCGACTCATCGCCCCTGTCACAGACGTTAGGTTAATTAAATATAACTTCACGCTGTGTGGAATTCCAGTGGAATTCAACCGGCATGCTGCAGCGGCGGCAGGCTGAAGTAGGGGCTATCACCCCCACGAATAAGCTTAGCTCTCCCATCGTTTGAATGTTGGCCAAACCTCCATTTTTCTTGCCTGAAGTCCTACAAACATATTTAAGAAATAGTATGGGAGATGCTCAGAACTGTAATGATGTGCAGTTCGAACAATCTGTCAACTGCTTTTATTAGTGACTGGCTCAATTGTGTTGTTAAGTTTAATATAATTTCGTTATAACTCAGCCCAATACTGAAACAACAACGGTTGTTTGTTTTATGTTTTCTAAATTAAATATAGATTAAGAGGCTCCTGTACCATAAACAAGACACGTTTAATGCAATAATTTATGCAGCTACAACGAATGGATTCAATCTTTATTTGTCTATAGCAAATATAGTGTATCAGACATGTCACCAGACCTTTAAAACTCGGGGCTCAGACGACCTGTGGCTGAGGGGACTGCATGCATTAAATTATCTATATTTTAAAAAATCCATAGCACCATCATGTCGTTCTGTGGAAAATATACAGCCTATAGACTATATCCTACTGATATGGAATGGCACATTTATCCTCCTCACAGATTTTCTCTCTTAAACGTACAATATGTAGTTTTTGGCCGCTAGGTGTCTCTCAATCAGAACAATAGAAAAACATGTACTTGGATGACATCGGATCATGGGTTTTGTCGTCGTCATCAATGACAACATGCCAATCTAGCGTCTCCGGCAGAAAAAAGTTGACTGACAAAGTAATGTATTGTTACATATATTATAACTTTATTCACGTTATGTTTGGCGGTTCCCGGGAACTTAGAGAAATTAGAGGAGTCAAAGGTTATATGACGCCATTGACGGAAAACAAAATGAAACGTCCCATGTCTTTGAATTATGTTACAAATTTCTCTGGGTTTGAAAGTTGATGGAAATATTTGGGATAATGTAAGTACACAACTAACAAATATATATAATATAGGTATAGTGATGTTTGCTTTTTTAATGCAAAGTACGTCTTTTGTTATTGTTTTGGAAAACTATATATTGTACCTTTAACTCATCAGATCCGAATATAAAATGTACAGCAGAGAGAGATCTAGAAAGGATATCGAATTTTAGACATTACCATTTATAAAAACTATACCATCTACCTTAGGCCTCAGAGTATAACACTATTTTTTGGGCAGACAGTAATAATCAGACACCTCATACCAGTTGGTTAAATCTATTCACCTGCCCGTGCTGTTATTATTTTTACGATCATTAAAGATTTGCTATATGCACAGAAGATAGCAGACTTCTGCTGTGCATACATGTATTTTAGAGAAAGGGTAGTAATTTAAACTACTGTCACTTGTTTCATAACAATTTCACCATTGTTGAATTATTATAGAGACCATCGGAATTCGAACAGTATAGGCTAAACTATTTAACCAACACGTAACCGCGATCAGCTTTGTGGGAAATTAAGAATCAATGCCACCGCTCCACTTTGCAACAACTGCAATGTTTAATTTTAAATGAATGTAGCCTACTGGAAGTCTGGCACACAGCGTGGGTGCTCGAGCTCTGGAGCATGCACGGTATCGGCGCCTGTTGCCTTATGATAACATAATGACTGTTGAAATTAATTTCTGAAGTCGAAGTGTATAATGATCAATAGATGTTGAAATTATGTCATTCTGAATTGTCTTTGAGATACATGTAAATGTAGTAGCTCATGCCAGGTGCTCTACTACGATGTTATCTAACTTAGCGAAACCTTGCACTACCTAGCACTACCTGGCTTCCCTCGTTTTTTTCTTTCTGATGAATTAACCATTCAGTGTTGAGCTTGGTCAAACCTCACTCTGATTTGGGTGCTGTTTTGCTCTACCAGCTACAGAAGAAAATTATAATGGAATGTTTTGATAAGGGAAATTGCAAAACCAGTAAAAAACTACCGTAAATTTAAAATTGCTATGGTAAATTATGTTTTATATTTTTATGAGGAGGCCAGGCTTCCTTTGGCTTCCTAGAGAAACCGCTACTACAAATATATAAAAAGGCTATCTTGTGTTTCCGAATTTTCACTGATTATTTTACACCTACATCCCTGGGCCCGTATTTATCAAGCTTCTCAAACTGCCATTTTTGTCTTAATTCCCGATAATTTACATTTTACTCCTACTATCAAATTTAAGTATAAAGCAAATAATCGAATTTCTCAAAGCTAAGAATTACTCTTACTCTCCCAGTTATTTAAGACAGCTCAAAAGTACTCTTAAGTGGTTAGGAGTTGCCAGTAGCGGCTTGTGTAGGCACTGAGGAGATGTGCGCAAATCATTTAGAAGAGGAAGAATGTTTTTTAATTGTTTGACGTTGCACAGTTTATTAAAAACAGTATTGTTTGGACAGAACAAGCGTCATCTTCGTCTGCAACATCACGCAGCAATGCATTTTCAGATTAATTGAAGGTGGTGATGATGCTTCGTTTGCAGCAACGCAATGCTGATTTGGGCAATCACAACCATCAATAAGCCGAATTGTCATGGAAACTATTATGGCACTTACAGCTCCACACATTGTCACACGTTTCATTGACTTCCCAACATACCCTCGCAATCCAACAGAAGCAAACACAATTCATGCAAATAGCCGGCTTCCCATGAGTATTAAGCGCAATGGATGGCACTAATATAAAGATCATTGCTCCCAGCATCAATGAGAATGTTTAAAAGAACAGGAAGAGATACCACAGAATCAACACACAAGTTGAGTTTTATGCAGACTACAACATTTTGGATGTGGTTCCCATGGCCTGGGTCTACCCATGTTGCGCGGATATTGATATTCTGCCACTGCAGAAGCCCAAGTGAACTACAACAGGGGGGTATTGCACAAAACCAAGATAAGGGATTAAGCCGGGATATTCAAGTTATCCTGGGTAAATTTAGTCTTCACTTGGTTGCACAAAAGTTGCTAGAAGTAAACCCGGCCAAGTAACCATGGAGATTTATTCTTTGCCGCTAGCCTGCTCCAGAGCAGGCTAACAGCCAGGCTAAGATAAATCCCGGAGCCTTATGTGTTAAATCAGTTGTCGCTCTGATCCGAAAGAAACGTGTAAAACATTCATACCACTGTATTCTGAATGTGTTCTGCTGAATTTTTATTAACATTCTAGTCACTATTGATGTGACGAGTTTGATTGAAATCAATGCAGTTGTTTAGATGTTTTGAAATGTTACATGAAGTTGCAACGTGACAGTCTACGTAATCTACCGGTTACACATGCATTGAAAATGTGTGCCGCATTATGAAGCGCAAAATACAACAACGGGACCTTCAATTAATTAATACTTGGAAGGATAAAAAAAATGCATTTCTGGAACTAATGCAAAAATTGTAACATTGTAAACTTCCCTTTACATTCAATTAATGGAACTTTCATTAAGCCTACATCCTTTTACCACATTTTAACAACTTCATTGAACACATCCAAGACAGAGGAAGTCATCGTATCCATAAGTCCATTGTGCTCTCCGCAGGACTCCACCGTTGGCAGTGGCAGCAAGCCACCCATTCCTCACTGGCCTTTGGGTTGCTTGCATCCCTATAGACCCCCTTGCAAACAGTATAAGGGTCACTTCCCATAAAAGTTTTTTTTGGACAGAAACCAGCAGGCTTACGCACTTTGGTTGTTTTTGGTTTCTTTATGTCTGCTTTGGCCTGTACAATGTTGAAGTGTTCCTGGCTTGTTAGGTTGTAGCTTGGTGCCCTCACCATTATCCTCTTCTTTCCCCTCTCCCTTGTAGATACTTCAATAAGGTCTGAGAATTTTACAATGGAAGCCCACTCAGCTGTTGAATTTCTAGGTAGAGAGGGTGGCCCAGTTGTGAGGGTTGAGGCATGGGGGGCTGGCCCAGTTGTGAGGGTTGAGGCATGGGGGGCTGGCCCAGTTGTGAGGGTTGAGGCATGGGGGCTGGTTTCTGATAGCCCTAAAACTGTCCCACTCAACCTACCACTGTCAGGTTGAGTGGGACAATGCAGTGAATATAATTTTCACAAATATTTTATAAAGTTAGATGCTCATTGTTATTATTCTCTAATACACATACAGTATAAATGTATGTAAATGCAAATGTTTTATTGTTACATCATAAATGACAGAATTATCAACCTTATTATTCTAAAATAGATTTACACTTGCCGGGTGGCTTACCGTGAGGTCCCAGGACTCAAGCAATTGGAAAAATAACAACTGGACCACATCTGTGATGTCACACCAATAACAACCTTTCTTTCATGTCCAATAGACATTCAGCTACAACACAGTAACAATTATTATGATTGGCTTACAAAATTAACCCTTTGCAGTACCCAAAAGCTTTATTGTCCCACTCAACCTGATGTCCACTCTACCTGAATTCACCCTATAGAATTTCTCGACATGGAATCCGTTATTTGTGCAGACTGCTGGGTCCCAAGATACCTGGCAAAGCCATGCTCTCACCATCCCACAGATGGTCTGTGTGGCACTGCACTTTTTAGCAAGTGGCATGTACTTATATGCCATGGGAGATGCCGAATTA
>JACXGM010033388.1:0-12292 GCA_016801145.1 Umbra pygmaea
TTATATACAAAATGGAGTATGCAGGTGTGGTGAATCATGATAATTGAGTCCGGGTATGGGAACTGTAGTTCTTAGGAGGTATGACTAGGGAAACTGTAGTCCACAGGAAGTAGAACTGATGAATGGGAATTGTAGTTCTGAGCGGGATGGAATAGGGAAGTGGCAGTGTCCAGGGAAGGGGAATTGGGAATCGTTACATACACAACTAATCCTTTTCTGAAATTCAACTGCCAATGCAACTGATAATGACTTCAACAGTCTCAAAAATGTTTAACTCCATTTCAATAATTTTTTGTACTTAGTAGAACACCATTTGGCTGTTATTACCTGCTGCAAACAAGATATATAGCCAGACACCAGCTTCTGGCAGCATTCCTGAGAAATCTTATCCTATTCCTCATGAGCAATTAACTCAATTTCAGTAATAATCTTGGGTTTGCATGCTGAAACTGCCTTCTTCAAAACACACCAGGGATTTTCTATGGGGTTTAAGTCAGTTGACTGTGTTGGACACTATAGAATCATTCAGGACTTATTCTGCAACCAAGCCTTGGGGGAATTTGAAGCATGCTTGGGATCATTGTCCTGTTGGAAGGTCCAAGCTTCAGCCTCCTCACAAACGGTATGGCATTTTCTCCTAGGATTTTATGACACATTAGTGAATCCGTCTTGATTTCCAGACACTGCAGGTTTCCTGTGCCAGAGGATGCAAAGCAGCCCCAGAGTATCACCGAGCCACCATTATAGTTGAGTGTGGAAAGAGTGTTTCTTTTCATCGTATGCTTAATTCTTCCTTCTCCAGGCATACTGCTGATCCATTATGCGAAAAGGTTCCAGTTCTGTTTTATTGCTACACAGAACAGAATACCAAAACCTATGTGGCTTCTTTATATGATATTGAGCACATTGTGGTGTGCATGTACATCTTGGAGTTCTGACATGGAAACATTCTACATTTATTACGTGCCTTACTGTGCTCATTGAAACCTCAGGGCCTGTTGCCACCAAGTTTTGCTACAGGTCTTTTGTAGTCACTCAAGGGTTTTTCACAGAAATCTAGTTGTAGCCATTGATAGCTTCCTTTTTCTGACTCGTCCAGGTAGTGTAACCACCATTTCCTTAACTTTGTTCCTTGTTTGTGAAGGGCGATGGTGCCTTTTCTTAACTTTTTAAACCATTCTTTTGACCATGTTTCTCACCTACAGTCAAACGTGATACCCAACAAACCCCTAGCCAGTTTAGGTGTTTTATATGTTCCAGCTCAGGCACATCTGGTGCAACTAATGAAGCCCTTGATTCTATTCAGGGGTTTGAATCATTTTGAGACTGGAGTCATAATGAGTTAAATTTTCAGTTGCATTTTCAGTTGCATTTGTTTTGTTGAGCTATTTCAATTGCTTTTGTTTGATTTGTTCATTGCAAACAGCTGTAAGTCTGTGCATTTTGATAATAAACCCGTTTTGCAATCTGGGTTGAAATGTATGTCACTGATAGAGTGATGCTTTACACTTTTCTAACAAAACAGAATTTCAAACAAAACAACAAATAACTTGTCACACTTCAGGTGTTGGTGGAGAGAGAGAGGGAGACCAGACAGACAGTAGATGATTTGTTAGTTGTTTAATTGAAATAGTCCAGGGCGTGTAACAGAAGAAAAGTAGCAGGCAGAATAGAGTGGCAAGTGCACAATGGTAGATGCTTAACAAATGATAGTTACAGAGCATACACAATTATCTCTACTGGTTAAAAGGAGGGCACAACGAATATAACTATACTTCTAAGCTCTATAGTGGCTTAGACGCTTAGGCTACACATCAAAGAGTGTACGCAATTATCTCTAGCCACTTCATGCAGCTGCCTGCTTACATAACTGATCCATATCCCCAGACTGCAGGAAACCAAATGACGACATACAATACGTAACAGTAGAATCAATGCCTGACACCTCTCTCTTTCTTGGCCAGCTCTTATATGAAAACTAACTAACCAACTAATTGAACACGGCTGACAAAATCATATATCAGAGTACCAGCCTAACCTAACTAATGCCTATCCTAGCACTGGCCAAACAGGAGAGGTGTCAACGCATTACTTAAAGGGACAGATCATTAAATCAGAACAACAGTGCATAGCACTGGACATGAATACTAAATAAACTGAAATAAACAAAACACATAGCAAATAAACAATATTGCAAAGTTGCCAACTCTCACGCAGTGCCCGTGAGACATAGCATTTGATTGGTTTCACGCGCTCACACACCAATGTGAAACCAATCAAATGCGTGTGTCTCACGGGCACTGCGTGAGAGTTGGCAGCTATGATATTGCCTAATGAGTCCATATTTCGGTTCATGCCACGCCAGCCCACACTGGCTGGACATGACATAACTATTCTACTTCGTCTGCTGACAGGACAGGAGGTGGAGGTGATAGAGACATATGGAAGATAAATAGTGGGAAAACAAGTACATTTCAGTTAGTTTACTGAGTTAAGTAAATTATTAGAGCATCATTAGAACTGTCCCTGGATATATTGTTCATTTGAAGATAAAATAATTCATGATCTTAGGGATTCCAGCCTACTGGTCTAAATATGCATAAATTAATAGAGTAACCTTTGTGAAATGGTTTTTAGACAATTATCCAGGCAGTTTTTTGAAAGATTACAAAGTAAATCTTTTAGCCAGTTCTAGGAGTGACAATAGATTTTTAATATATTGGTAAATGTTATTATTTATTTTGGGCAATTGTATATAGCTAACATTTCTTGGATATATAATACCCAGTTGTCTACAATTGTCATGAAGAGTATTGAACCACTACTTTCAATGTATTGGTCATCAAAACGGACCCAATCAGGCCACCACAGAAACGGACTTGCGGTCAAAGGTAACCAAACAAATTGCAACACGTGTAACCATCAGAAACCAATAAAGATTGTGAGAGCTCCACTAATTCAAATAAAGTCACATGATTTGACAAACCCAAGCATAAAATGCTGAGAACAAATCGAAAGGTAAATGTCATTTAAAAATGCTCTTTTACTAAATCTGAATGTAGTTTTAATTTCTGTCTGTTTTTATACTAGAAGCCAGCTGTCACAAGTGATACTGTAGATGTTGACAAAAATGTTCTGCCAGAAAAGAAGGGATATTATTTGACTGATATCTTTTGAATTTACGATGATTCTTTTTTTATGTAGTGTTTATTGAATAATTAAATTGTCTTACCTGTAAAAAAACGAATTTACTATAAGAAATGTTCTTCTTTTCTGACAGATGCAAGGAAAGCTGTTGCTTGTAGCCTGTCTCTTGATCATTCAAGGTATGTCTATGAATCAGTTTTTATTCTTTTTTACTTCTTTGCACTTTTACCATAGACAGGTCGTGTTTTTGATTGTGTGCATGTGTTTGTTTATGGTTTTCATCCTACTTTTACCGATCGTACTTTTCCCTCTGGTTGAAAGCATGTGTGCCCATCGTGGCCCAGACGCTTTCCCCAGATGAATCTGAGTCTTCAGGGTATCTGCAGCAGGCTCGGGAGGCCTACAGGTAGGATGGAAACAGGTGCCCAGTGTGTGTACCACATATATGCTACTATGCTAGGTCACACTATAAATGTTGCTTTCTAAGAATACATTATTTTGTGTGTGTGTGTCTCTGTGTTTATGTGCCTCTGTGTGTGTGTGTGTGTGTGTGTGTGTGTGTGTGTGTGTGTGTGTGTGTGTGTGTGTGTGTGTGTGTGTGTGTGTGTGTGTCCTTGTGTGTGACTCGTCTGTGTGTGTCTTACAGGGCAGCCAAAGATAAAGCCCACGTCATAGGAGAGACAGTCCTGGGCTTTGCTGGTGCATACTACGAGGACCACGTCAAACCCGTAGCAGACCACTATGTGACCTGGGCCTCAGCATCCACTAGTTCCATCTGGAACAGATTCAAAGACAAGATCCATGACTACAGTCCCATCTAGTGACACCTGACTCTAAAGATTGATGAACACACCCAAAGCTCCATTGTACACACACACAGTCATGCAAAATAAGACTTTTAAACTGATTCTTTGTTCAGATGCACTTGGGGTTACAAGTAGCAAATTAAAAATAAATCACCCAGAGATATCCATTTGAGATGTGTGAGAATGAACAACGGAAAAATAGCAAAATGTACCTTCTCATATATTCTCACTTGACTATGTCTAACGTGCTTGACATGCAGTCACAAAAGTGAATGAAAAAAGACAGAGATAGAGAGACAGACATAGACATACACTGTAGATAGACATACATAAACATGGACTGTAGGTAGACAGAATGAAAAAAATATCCAAAGGATGTGCAGACGGTCAGACAGACAGACAGACAGACAGACAGACAGACAGACAGACAGACAGACAGACAGACAGACAGACAGACAGACAGACAGACAGACAGACAGACAGACAGAAGGTGGGACAGACAGGCAGCCAGACATACAGACAGGGGACAGAAAGACAGCCGGGGGGACAGCCAGACAGTGGGACAGACAGGTGACAGGCGAAGAGACACAGAGAGACAGACAGACTGACCGACTGTTAGAAAGACAGACAGACAGACAGACAGCGTCGTATCTACAGTGTGCTGAAGTCCTGCTGTTATCAAGTGGAGAATTGACAGATGAGCTCCAAGGTTCAGGATGTCTGTCAGCAGTTGTGTGTCTCTGGAAGGGAGATGTGGGCTGTGTGACCTGCAGGACATCTCTCTCTACGTGGACTGCAAACATCAATCCTGGAACACAGTCAGAACAGACCGGGGACTGACCTATTCATCCACAAACCTTTGGATTTATTAAATCCGACTACAAATAGGATTATTCATTAAAAACATTACAATCAGACTGCAAATAAGACGATTTATTAAAAACATTATATTCAGACTGCAAATAAGATGATTGATTAAAAACACTCAACATTGTAAATGACATGTCATCATTGATTTCTAGGATTATGAATGTGTGGATCAAATCTTTTGTATGCACTGATAAGTAAAAATGTTTATGAAAAATTTAGGCTTTTCAATATAAATGATGCATTGCAATATAAACATTTTTTAATGCAATCCAAATTAATAATGTGAATGCATTTCATCACAGTTTTTTTCATACAGTATCAGCACGTACGGTAGATAGGAGACGAACCAAGTGCAATGGACTTTGTGTAGGTGAACCAGTGTGGGGGTGATTTGTCCCATAGGTACAGTGCATTCTGGTGTGGGGGTGCATGTGTGTTTGGCTGTGTGTGTAAGTATGTACTCCCAAATGTGAACATGTGTGTGTGTGTGTGTGTGCGTGTGTGTGTTAGTTGATGACGTTTGTTTACACTCCTCCCTATATCATGGTGTCCACTTGTCCAGAATGCGTTACTGACTGCTTAGCCACCAGAGACTTGTTTCACTGGGATCTGCACACCAACTTCCACAGGAGGTAATTCTTTCTTTTCTCAACTTGCAGATGTTTCTAATGATTTAAAAATAAAATCTTGTGTATTCATTAATTCATTATAATGTTGTTTCAATTATTTTAAGATGCATCTTCATTATTAATTAAATTGAATAGGCTGCTCTAAAGTTTAATCAACACCTAATATTTCTATCCAATTAAAGTGGTGGGGATTTAATTTGTTCTAAACAATATATGTAAAATCTTAATTTTTTTTTTTTCAGAGATGAACGGAAAATTGGCATTAGCCTTTGTGCTTGCACTCCAAGGTAAGACACACTCTGGAAACTCATATCAGAAACACCTCTACCACAGCAGTATATAAATTAAAACAACTTTACATAAGCATACCAGAAACTATACCTTACACATATATTAAAGAATATATTACAGAACATCTGAACTACATTATGAGAATGAGCATAGGTTTGCTACTTCCTGTTGAAATTGTGGGGTTGATGAATGCCTATAGGTAGGAACATATGTACCCTTGCTATTATTGGATCTGTGACAGCAACATGTCATCATTAATTTAAGTATAGTTAATTGGCTGATACCTTCCGAAGACCTGGTTGGGGCTTAGTGATTACACTGATTTAACACATACTGTACCTAATGTGTTCTGCTATGTTGAACATGAAGGTTTACGCTGGCAGTTACGACATTCTAATGAAACCATGCCTCACATTTGTTACTGTGTTTTAGATTAACCCTAAACCTAACCTGGATTTATCATGCTATTATATGTCGTTTTTGGAAATACAAATATGAAAGTAAAGAAAGTTTAAAGAAAGAAACAAATAATAGTATGAGAAAACATCTCCAGTATTCTGCCTATAACTCGTTTAGCAGAACATTTTAAAGATTTTCTTTTAAGAATAAGGCTTGAAAATGAATATTGTCAAGCCCCCAGGGACCCTGGACCAGTGTGATTATGTTAGGGGACATACAAATAGGTCAATATCAATGTTGTAGATATTTCTCACTATTTCCCCTATAACGTTCTTATAAAACCAGTTATTTTCCACCTCTAAAAATATGTTTGTTTTTATGCAGGATGATAATCATTGCAAATTTGTTATTTTTACATTTTCACTTCCTACTTCCTGTCTGTGATGTTAAAAAAAAACGACAGACTTTGAGGCGCGATATCTCAGGCTCTATGAACCCACATAGATGAGCCACCACTCATTATTTGGATCTGAATCCCCTCGTTCCAACGCTGCCAAGCATTAGTTGCAAGTACAGTTCTCGGGATAATCGCTTTTGACACTCTACGCGTAAATTGACTTTTTCAAGATGGTGGCCATATTGAATGGTGGCACTCAGTGGCAGTATAGCCATTCATCCCCAATGTTACAGTCTGGCAGGTGAACTGATTAATACACCATGTTCCTCGTCTCTCTTTCAGTCTCTGTTAGCCTTTGTCAGATACCAGTGCCTGATAAAGAGCTGGTGGAGAAGTATGAGGGCATGAAGAGTGTGTTCTACAAAAGGCTGAACAATGCTTACAACAAGGTACAGGCTGCAGTTGGCCCTTTGACTGAGAACGCTGGCCAAAGCCAGGCTGTCAAGGACTATGTGGAGGAGCTGCAGGGGAACCCACATTTCCAGAGTGTCGTCAAGATTTCAACGTAAGTGCATCCCCCAAACCACCTGGCTAACCCTGTCCCATCAGGACACACCCTGATTCAGTTGGTCGGTCGATCAGTCTGTCTGATCAATTTTTGTCTTACAATTTTTTGTTCACATGTCTATCTGTCAATAACTTTATGCCGTCACATGCTAATTAGTTACTGTTCCTTTATATCTATCAACATGTTACGTAGGCAATATATCATTCCCCCAAAAATACATTTTAAACAGACTGGCATTTAATATAACACTGATATTCTGTAAAGTCTGTCTGTGTTCATATTTTCCAGTGGTCTGGCCCAAGAGGCAGTACCTGTAATAGACAAGATCCGTTCAGCTGGACTGGGTCTGTACGGTGCATACCTGCGCCCCCACATTGGCACCTACCTGGACGAGGCCATCACCCATGCCAAGGTTTACCTGGACCAAGTCCTGCCCACTGAGAACTGATCCCCAGATAGCTGCCATTGGACTGGACCACCCAAAATGCTTGTACCTTTCTGCTATAGCTGTACTTCTGATACAACTAGCAAATGGTAGATATTGGAAATACCTGAAGGTTATGGAGAAGAGCAATGCACAATGCAAAACATCCTATAGTTTTCAAATTCAACACTTTCCTAGACATTACTATTCAAGTGAAACAAAGGTCAATGCATACTAAGTAGATCAGCAGACGGACATCTTACAAGAGCTTTACATTGTACATGTATATATCAATATGTCTGATATTCTAAATAAAGTTTATGTGTATTTGTTCAATAAAGATTTCAAGTGGTAACTCTTGACCTATATGTGTGCATAGTGTTTAATTTGTGTGAATGGTGAACAATGTAAGTTTCTCTGAAAGTTCTTAAAATAAGCATCATTTGTTCTCCAGTGGATGTAGTACAGTTTTCTTTAATTGTTTTGGTACTATTTTCACAAGCATGTAAGGATTTTTCTAAACTCCAAGTATGGTACATGACTCCAAACTGAACAAACTGATCAAAAACAGCTATTCTTTCGTTTAAAACAAATACTTTTTTTATTTGACTTGTGAAATTCTCCACAAGAGCATTATTTCAACCACTAAGTTCATTGTCATTGCACAAGGCACAAATGCATGGGAATGAAATGTAGTTTAGCATCTATTCTGATGCAAAAAGTAATATAGGTGAAAATGATAAAGCTGCTGATGGTGTGGAAGAAATACAGGATGAATTAATAATTATATATTGTTCTGTTTATTTTTCTTATTCTCCTCCTTTCCTTTTTCTTCTCATTTTTGCCTTATCAGCGCCCACAGTTTTCACAAAATCGATTCAATTCCAGTGGCACCATATGCGTCCCAATGCCGTGAACTGCGCCTGTAAGTTTGTAATTGATTGGTCATCTATTTTTTATTGACCCTTTATAAGTGATTAATTTTCCCACTCACAATGACTTGGAAAACTTTTTCAACTCTTCGATATAATTGACTTATTTAACCAGTAGGTGAATATCTATACTAGAATTTGGCCAACTGATTTAATAATTTCACCAGTCTGTGTCCTAGAGGAACAGAAACACCAAGATGATGGTGAGGAATTTCTAAATTGGAAAGGAATCCTAAAACTTTGTTTGAGACTATTAACAACATTGTTTCTCCTGTTACATCTTCTGTCCCTGTGTTTTCTAAAGATGATTGCAATCACTTTTTGTCTCACTTTGTGGACAAGGTTACAGCTGTTAGGGCAGGTATTGCACCATCAGTAAACCACGCTATAGTTACTCAACTAAGACCCTCAATACTAGACTCCTTTTGCCCAATTTCCTTGAAGGACCTCATTAGGTTAGTGGGTACAATGAAGCCTTCTCAAAGCTCTGCCGATATATTGCCTATATCTTTGTTCATGAAATCTATTACATCTATTGGCCAGTGTCTGGTTTCAAATATAAATCTATCTCTTAGGTTGGGCCAGGTCCCTAGGTGATTTAAACAAGCTGTTGTTCAGGCTCTTTTGAAAAAGTATAATCTTGATGCAGCACTTTTTAACAACTATAAGCCTATTTCTAAATTGCCTTTTATTTCTAAAGTCCTAGAAAAGGTGCAATGCAGCTGCAATGTAGCTAAATGATGTGTTGGAGGCTCATAGTATCTGTGAAAAATTCCAGTCTGGCTTTCGTAAAAACCATTCAACTGAAACTGCCCTTCTTAGGGTTTCAAATGACATCTTGATGGCTGCTGATGCAGGAGAATTTTCTGTGCTGGTCTTGTTAAATCTCAGTGCAGCGTTTGATACTGTTGATCACTGCATTTTGATTGATAGACTGAACTCATTAGTGGGCATTTCTGGATCTGCTCTGGATTGTTTTACCTCCTATCTTTCTGACAGGAGTTTTTCAGTGTCCACATGATCTTTCATGTCAGATTCTGTTCCTCTGTCCAATGGTGTACCGCAAGGTTCCGTGCTTGGCCCCCTGCTGTTCAATCTGTACATGCGTCCCCTTTGAAGGATAATTAGTAGTTTTAAAACGGTATCTTTTCATTGTTATGCAGATGACATCCAGTTATTGATTTCATTTAGTCCAGATAGACTAGACAAACGGTCCCTTTTGCTGAACTGTTTAGTCTCCATTAATTAATGGATGGCTGAGAACTTTCTGCAACTTAATGCGGATAAAACAGAGGTGATGATTTTTGCACCAGACAACATTACTCCTAAGATTACGCAGGCCCTTGGAGGTCTATCAACCTCTGACCGCAGTGACCTAAGGAATCTGGGTGTCATTTTTGAAAGATCAATGTGTTTTAACAGTCATGTTAAGGCAGTGGTTCGCATCTGTTTTTTCCATCTCAGGAACATTGCAAAGATTAGAGCTATGGTTTCAAAAAAAGAGATGATGATGCTCGTTCATGCTTTTATTTCTTCAAGATTAGATTATTGCAATGTGCTGTACACTTGTTTAAATCAATCTTCTATAGATCGACTGCAGGTTGTACAAAATGCAGCTGCCAGGCTTTTGACTAGGACCAGCAGGAGGTCACACATCACGCTGGTGCTGAAGGCCCTTCATTGGCTTCCTATTGGTTTTTAGAGTACATTTAAACATTTTGGTAATTACTTTCAGACCCTTGCATGGTCAAGCTCCCTCTTACGTCCAGGATCTATTACATATGCATTCTCCTTGCCGGTCTCTGAGGTCTTCAGGCCAAGATTTTAATGGTTCCCAGGGCACGCCTTAAGACAAGGGGTGACCGTGCATTCTGTGTCGTGGCTCCAAGGCTCTGGAACTCGCTCCCTTTAGCTTTGAGAACTATGAGTTCCGTGGAATCTTTTAAAAAACACTTAGACTCATCTTTTTGGGCAAGCTTTTAAATAACAATAATTTTAATGTAAATTGACTGTATTACAGTAGTGGAGTTGTACTAGTTTTTTTCTTCTATATTTGTTATTTTATTTTACTGTTTACTTTTATTACTGTGCAGCACTTTGTAACCTTCCTTGTCTGTGAAAGGTGCTGTACAAATAAACTTTACTTACTTAGTTACTTACTAAAATCTTAATTATATTTCATAGTTGCAGTTACAAAAATCTGTTTCTGAACACATTTGAGGTGAGAAATAAGCTATCCCATTGCTGAATTTGCAATTGTATTGGCTATACAAAGACTAATAAAATATATGTTTTCCAAGGAAATCATGCAGTGTGTGTAAAGCCAGCATGGGTTGCCTAATCTAGTGACGAGCGCATTCACATTAAACGGGTGGTGTGTGCAGCGCATGACCAGCTCACATATATGAAAAATATTATTAGCTATTAAAAATGTAGTCACATTCTAATGGAGTGGTATATTTTCGAAATGAGTAATGTTTCCTTTGTTTTCAATTGATTAAGCGCTTTTCATGTTAAATCCAAATTCATTAACTGGCCACTTGAGTCGGGCTGTAGAAAAAAGCAATTTATTTGAACCTCTATGTCCAAAAATCACAACTTTACAGCAGAAATAAACATGTTTACAGCTGAACTTGACTTCTCTGCTGTGTTTGTGCATTTACCACATAATTCATGTCAAATTAATAACTTTCCAAATGATTTATCTACAAAGTGATAACAGTGGTGCACAGAAATTGAAGATCTGAAAAAGCCTATATAGCAATTGATAGAATATAATTGCGAGTCACAAGCTGAAAATGAAGACACCGAATTTACGCAAAATTACACATTACACATAACGTTATGGTGACTGCAACCGCCAACTAGCAACAGCTAGCAATGCAAAGTAGCATACTGGTAGCATGTAGCCTAGCTTAGCTTAGATCTTAGCCTTTACTAACTTGGTAATGTCGCACTTAGGTGGGCATGGCATCAGCAACCATGCACCTCAGCTCCAACCACACTCCACCCTATTGTCCATTTTAGGTTATCCAGGAGTTATGCTGAGTGACACGCTACCAAGTTGGCAACAGTCTGCTCCACCCACAATGAGCTTTAAAACAGCAGGTTTAGGATGTCACCTTCAATTCCTTTTGAGAATGTATGTGTTTTTATATTTAAATTGGGGAAAATTGGCTGATAAACCTCTAAGGACATAGTATATTTTAGCTTGATTATTGGCATTTGGCATAGTTATTAAAAGTACTCTCATCGGCAAGTACCCAAAATGAAATACTGGGTACTTGTATTGGTTTCATAAAAAGTGGTATCGGAACATCCGTAATGTACACGGTCAGCAACAATACTCAGGTAGGCTGTGGTTTTAAACAATGCTCAATTGGTACAAAGGGACCCAAAGTATGCCAAGAAAATATCCCCTATACGATTACACCACCAGCATGAACCGTTGATAAGCAGGATGGATCCTTGCTTTTAAGTTATACTGCAAGTATACTTGTAAGCTTTTCTAAAGTGTACTTAACATCAAGGCAAGGCAAGTTTATTTATATAGCACATTTCATACACAATGGCAATTCAAGGTGCTTTACATAAACAGGAAAGCATAACAATTTAAAACAGATTAAAGATAAAATTAAAGCAATTTAAAATAAAAATGAAAAACAATTAGAAAATAGTACAGTTTAAGAAATAAAAGAGACTGAATGAACCATAAAAAATATAGTGCAATCAGTTCGGACTTAGCACAGTGTTCATTCAGTAAATGCGTAGCTAAACAGATGTGTTTTGAGTCTGGATTTAAAAGTGACTAATGTCGGAGAACATCTGA
>JACXGM010033390.1:0-12262 GCA_016801145.1 Umbra pygmaea
AATTATCCATATACTGTGTAACGCCAACATTATTCAAAAATGTTTGTCATTGTATAACTTTTAATTTCAGGGTTCCCAAATGTGATTGGTTGCATTGATGTAATTGAAATTTTCATTAATGCTACTTCAGTCAATGAAAGAGACTGCTTGTGTTGTTCTTCATAACATTTCTCCCATGAGAGGTGAGAGGTCTCCTCTTCTCTTCTTCTTCTGTATGGTTTATTGGTGGTTGGCAAACCAACTTAAAGGTGCATTACCGCCACCAACTGGACCGGAGCGTGAACGAGAGATAAAATAAATGAATAAAGAAATAAACAAACCTAAATCCTCCTCACTACATCAATGTCCTTAATAATATAATAATAAACCTTGCCGGCTGATTTCCCCAAAAGCCCAGACATCGAAACGGTATGATGGTCAGCCGGATGAAGCATCCGGAGGAACTGCTCTCTCTCTGTGTCTTATTCCTTGCAACAAATCAAAATATGTTCCACAGTTTCTGGCTGGCGACAGTATGCTTACCTATTTTATGCAATGAATAATTTAGACCTGTATGACCAATCCTGAGGCGAGTAATGAGATTTTCTTCCCTACATTCCCCTCTTCTCTTGATGAAGATGGCCAAGGAACCCCAAGTAAACCCAGTAGACAAAAGAGATGTCAGGGTGGTACCAGACATGATTTGTCTAAATCACTTTAATTAAAATCAGTTAACAGTAAAGTTTTGATCATTGTTCATTTATTTATCTATTTCCTGTAATAAAGACATTCCTATTTATTGCTTTATATACCATTCAACCACAATGTCACATTAATGTTCAAATACTGTTTCCCACCTTAAGCTGGTGCTATAGCAATTGAATTTCAAGTATGGCCTTTTGTATGTTGACCCTTTTCTCCTAAATGTGAAGCATATGCAGTAAAATAAAAAAAGCATGCATAATGCATAAGAAGTGAAACAATGACTGTAAAATGCATTCCAATGCCTTTTGAAATGGTGAAAGTTGATGATTTTTTAAATTAGAAACACTGATAAAAGAGTGAAAACGTCATTAAATCGTGTTTTTTAATATGGTACACCTACATTTTACTAAGCCACTTGTGTTGGTAGCTTTGTCTGATGAACTGCTTCCTGGAATCCCATCGACCACAGGTTGACTGGGACAGTGCCAACTCAGCCGGGGTGAGGGAAAGTGGAGGTGGACCCCCGGCTGCTTTACAGGCCTCAGCCTTCTTTCTATTGGCTACATAGAACATGTAATTACATTAGATACTAAATTACATTGCTTCAGTAACAATTTAGTAAGTTAAGAATAAAATACCCTGCTGGAAAATGTTTTTATGTTTAATTTCGACTCGGCTCACAGTTCCTTTTATCAGGGATTACACCTGATAAAACGAGAAGCCAGTAGTCTATATTACTAGCCAAATATGTATATTACTACAGTAATATTAAGAAATTTATGGAGGGCAAAAAGTAAATGCGTGTCTATTTTGAAAACATGCCCTAAAGATTTTTTTATTGTAAAAAAAACATTTTATTGTGATTATTTTACCTAAATTTGGAACCCATTCAAAGACACCTTATTGCAAGCTGTTGTTTTTTATTTAAATTGTACCTTAATGTGTCCCATCGTGGTGCAGTGCGCTTGTATTTTTTAAATAAATCAGATGCCGCCCCGGTACAGTAGGTGGCAGTATATGCACCATTAAGTCGGTTGCGATCTGCCAGATATCATAGAAGAAGAAGATTAGGAAAAAGAAGAAGAAGAGGGACTGTTGTCCCATAGCCCACTAGCTGTAGCA
This sequence comes from Umbra pygmaea, assembly GCA_016801145.1. NCBI lineage: Eukaryota > Metazoa > Chordata > Actinopteri > Esociformes > Umbridae > Umbra > Umbra pygmaea. Next base: position 1,807 of record JACXGM010033390.1, read on the forward strand.
AAGCAATTTGCTCAACTGGTAACTGTACCTAATCTATTTATTTTCAATGATCCTTCCTAAAACACAATGGATAACCTCGGAAAATTGACTTTACCAATCGTAGCTGATCAGCTATGTTTAGCACTAGCAAGCTAGTTATTTACCACTCTACGGACACCTAACCTGGCTAAAGTTACCATTGTGGCTAATCACATTGTGAGTTTAGCTAACCGAAGATCTGCACCACGAAGGTAAGCATTTATGATATTAAATAATGAACGTTTATAGAACATTGCAAAACATGTATACATGTTACCCAGATAGGTGGTTGATTGTATCGGTATATAATTATCAATTCAAACTATCCCGTTTTAAAGACTTGAAATCTAGTTAAGTGAATAATATATACATTTTGGGAGCTATAGGTGTTATGACCACAAAGTAAGCATTTATGATCTAATGAATAATATTTTCAAATTTATTTCAAAATGTATTGCCAATACTGTTGGTGACAGATTATAGTTAAATATGTACAAGACCTACTGAAGGGCATATTATATATCAGTTGTATTACGAGCTTTGTCCAGGCACGCTAGGTATAGTAATAGCATAGGTAGCTAACAACACCCGATTCCCGGTCCCTCATCATTGAGTAATACCATAGACTGCCAGTTGATATTCGATTTTAACTTCCCCTTCGCAATTCAGTTCAATGACAGGTTCAAAGCAAGATTACATTATTAGAGTATCAAGAGAAAACCATTACAATTTTTATCGCTACAGATTTGTATCCGAAAGGACGAGTTAGTGCAATCAGTGAGTGGCTAACAGGGTAACTAGTCCATTGTTTGGGCATTGCACTCCCAGGTTTTATGGAGTGGATGTAGCATTATTAGTCTAAATACTTTTGAGGAACGAACGTAAAATAATAAAAATGTCTAATGGAGTAATGCTAACTCTGTTCTATTTAAAACCAGGGTGGTTGTATACTTTTTAGTGCAGTGGCTTGGAAACAATAACCAAAAGATGAGTTATTGCAGTGGGTTAGTGGCTACTGGCTAAGTAGCAGTTCCAGTTCGTTGTGATTCAATGTACAGTGGCCATCGGTGATAGAGTATCATTAGCTTCAATGTAGTTGTCAGTGACGTTGGAACGAACGTAACATAAAAATGTATTTATTGCAGATTCTGGCTAAAGTAAATAACTTTCTCAGATTAAAACATGTAGTGGATGGTAGTATTGTTAAAGAATAGAGATATAACACATATGGAAAAACTGTAATTGTGTCACAGCCTATTGCCGTTCTTACGCCTGGTGATTACAAAATGGAGTTTATGTAAATTAGCCATGTGCACGGGTCAATGACAAATGCAAGACTAAACTGCAATCAACCTACCTTGGGATGTCTACAGCTTGTCGGTTCCGACGTGTCAAGCCTCAAAAACATTACAGTAGCCTTAACTTGTGAACTCAGAAAAGTACTTTTATTCAATTTCCACCTCTGCTAATGATTTAATTTAATTTATCAATCCACAAAATTTTATACTCAACAGCCATAACATTTAAGACAACCTGCCTGATGTTGTGTAGGTTCCCATTTTACAGACAAAACAGCCCCATAATGCAACAAACTGTAATGCACTGTGTGTTCGCATCAACGTTCAGCTATTTGAGCTACAGTAGATTGTCTATTAAATCGGACCACATGGTCCAGCCTTCACTCCCCACATTCTTGCCCGCCCATGACTCTATCGGTGGTTCACTGCTTTTCCTTCGAAACGTGTCCCATTGCATGTAGCATGCTAACGACGTTAGCTATTGTTAGCAATTATCTGGCATACTACCTGACTGGCTGGTCAGCTTACATTAACGGTACCCAAGCAAGCACAGCTAATAATTGCTGATGTTATGAGCGTAATTAGTAGCATTTAAATTAATACCGCTAAGACATGTATAGTTGGTTTACAACAAGGTGAAACATTTAAAAGTGATACCAGAATCAGTGACCAACATTCATGTTCTTTTTTTTCAGTGAGTTCTAACAGATCGCAACCGAGTTAATGGTGCATATACTGCCACCTATGTTTCGGAGTGTAAATGATTTGTGCCAAGAACCAAGGGGGTAGGCTTTCAACCGGAAGTCGAAGCTAGTATGGGGCGATTCAGATGCTACCAGGCTATCAGCTCATGTTAGCATTCCATTCATTCCATTCAGTTTAGGGGTCACTTTGACAGCAAATAAATTGAAATCAGAAGTGTTTAAAAACCATCTAAAGAAAAAGGACAATGTATATAAAGCTCTATTACCTTGTACCTCACGTTATGGCCCCGTATCAGCCGTTTCTGTAAAAGTATGCTAGTTTCTGTGTCATAACCACGTGACTTCCTGTCGCACAGTAGAGAAATTATCGTATTTTCCAGTAGAAGCTTGCAGACAATAGGGTAGGACTTAGAGGCATACAGTCAAAAGAGAAGCCCATCAGAACAAAATATTTCTGGGAGTGGGTCTGGGCAAGGTTTATTCACAGCCCATTTCCAAAGGGGCGTCACCAACTGACGCCGCTCAAATGCGTCTCGGCGCAATTGAATATATCAGACTTTGTAGAGTCGGCAAGACCGCGACAATGTCTTTTTTTAGATATAAAGGCTTCGAGTGTAATTATTTGCTCTGTATTTAACAAAAAGGAATCGTTCAAATCGCTTAAAACAGATGCGATAGCTGATTGAAACGAGTGATATTGTGGATGTTCCATTGCAGCTGCGATCGTAATTGTCTGCTTCAACCAATGAAAGTATAAAGCTACGCTATCGTCATCGTATAAAGCCCGCCTCAACAGTTGTGATTGATGCCTCGATTTGGAAAAATTGGAAATGGGCTTGAATGGGCTCTTGGCCAGACTGACTTGCAGAGCAAATCTAAATTTTCCAGAAGTCCATTGGGGTTCTCCCAGGCTACTGGTGCTAAATACTACTCTTAAAAACGCAGAAATTGCATTTCCCATTTTTTCCCATTCACTGTTAACACTAAAATTACTAGTGCTGAGCCATTTATATAGGCGAAGAAAAAACAACTTGTGCACCTGCTTCTCCAGCGAGGGACTGTCTCTATCTAGTAATCGTGATACAGTTGCTGGATTCACTCATGGCAGTCCGTTGACAATGACCGACTACTTATGCGTTAGTAAACTAGTAGGGAAGTTGACCAACTGTTTGCCAATACATGTTTGAAAAGAGGCTACACAACCACATAGCTAACCAACACTGTCATAGTTTGCTAGATTTTCTGCTGACATCTTAACAAGGTAGCTAGCTACAGTAACTAATGTTAACAATGCATGTAGCTTAGCTACATAGCGCTTGTGCGACTAACTTCACAGCTTTTAGTCGATTAACCGTAGATACCTTACTCATAAGACACAGATGGTGATAGCTGTTAAATGCACGCTTATTAAATCAAAAATCAGTTCATTCAAATGCATTACATGAACTGTTGGCCGCAGCATAAAGTAGCGACCTAATCTGAACAGTGACTTTGGTTCCAATTTTATAGGTTCTACTTTTGTGGGCTCCGCGGGTCATCGGGGCGACTTGCACCAGGGGGGACTCGCCAGGGAAGGCTTGGACCTCATCAAACCTGCTTGCAGTTCTAGTTATTATTATTATTCTTCCGCTTCTAAAACTGATGCTACAGCCTAAACTATACAGGTCGTGGGGTGCCATTTTCAGGTCTGGTCCAGATCACTGCAAGGACTTTGGACAAACAAAATTCAGCCACTTCCACGACTAGGTGTTTGGCGTTATAACTCCCAAACCATCGCACATAGATAATATAGAGAATCTGATTACTTTTTTGCATAAAAAATTGTAATTCTACCTACTTTTTTAAACTCAACCCAGACCGTGTGTCCAACTACAAAAAAATTGTATATATGATCACCAGACTGACCTGACAAAAAGTTCAACGTTAGAATTGCGCAAATTATGCACAAACAAATTTGTGTAGCTAGCTATGTAAACACAAACTTTGCCATGTCTTGGCCAAAAAAAAGCTATGATTGTATAACTTTACATTCTTGTTTGACATAACCATTTAATAAAGAGCAACTTGCAGGTTGGACACCTCAATATAGAATAGTGTACAGTTATGAAAAACAACTAGATTGGACAAATAGATAACTGCCAAAAACGATATTTAGAGATAACATTGTAATTAACAATAACATCTGCATCTATAAATCACAGATCGGAAGTGACGTAACGCGAGGTAGTCTGTAAAATTCATGCTCAAATTACGGATGAAAACGAAAGTGAAACTAAGCTCCTACGATTACGGCTACTGTAAAACTCTCTCTATATCTCGCTCTCTCTCACCACTGCTCTAACTACATCGACAAACGCAATGAGAGAGCAAAGCGCAGCACATATTTGCCTCTACCTATGTCAAATGACGTGTTGCTAGCCGGGCAGAGCCTGGCTTATTATGGGCACATTTTCATCAAAATCCTGCTTTATGTTTGGTGTAACCTAGAAATTCTTACATAAGTGTTTTTTAAAAGACCCCTTCCAAACACATGAACTATTAATTCAGTTATCAATTTAACCTGCAAGTTCCTCTTTAAGGCACCCCAACAAATTTTATGAAAGTTGGCTACTAGAGGGCGCCACAACTACAAAAATGTCATATCTCATCAATGGCTCATCTGATTTTTACCAAATTTTGAGGCTACCATCTAGGGCCACTCTTGAGGCCACCCCTACAGTGGGGTACTGATTCGTCAAAGGGGGCGTCCCTATGGGACCCAGTTTTAGATCCACCTTTTGTACTAATGTGAGCAACTTCCAATTTACAGTGTAGATGTGCAATGGCTACTGGAACTCACATACCAAAAATTATATATGTGGACCACTAGGTGGCGCTATAATGATGTCAATCGTGTTTTTGCCCGTACTTCCCACATTAGACAATGCACAATAGAAACCATTATATCCACGTGTTTCTCGAATTGAGCTGAATCTGATTAAATAGGACACGCCCTTTTCTGATAAAAAGATTTTTCACAATATCGCGCAATGCGCAAACCAACTTCTGCGCAAACCAACAAACTCCTCCTAGACCGTGCAACCGATCTACATGAAACTTGGTAGCTAGCATCTCCAGACAGAACTGACCAAAAGTTATCAAAATAATTTTACTATGTTAAACTATGCGCAATTGACGAATAAACAAATTTTCGTAGCTAGCTACGAAATATGAACTTTAGCATTTCGCTGCCAAATGAAATGCTATCATCAAACAACTTGAGATTGTTGTTCAATGTCCCACTATGATGTTCTGTTCCAAATTCTTGAAGAGTGGCCATTAGGAGGCATTTTAATCAATGTTTGTGTTTTGGCCAATAACTTAATGCATGTAACTGGGATATTTGCAATTGCATTATATTTTCCATAGTAAATGCTACGAACATGGAACTTTTTGTGTTTGACTGGCATGTCGCTGTGAGGCTCTTTACCAAAGATGGCATTAGGGCCGCTATCGTCAACGTAGATCAGTTTTGGCCCTTTACTCAATCAATGTTAATGGCATATTTACAACGGTGATGTGCCACAGACCTTGTAGCTCACACCTCCATATTTCCTGACGTTTGCCTCGCCAACGTTATACTTTGGGTTCCGCTTTCCATAATCACTATCCAAAAGTTTGAGCTTTTTTTAATGTGTCAGACATTATAGAACATGCCTTGTAGAAAATGTGTATTGCAATCGCATAGGCTACAATTTGTTTCAAACAAAGACAAGGGAAATTAATAATGAATTAAATATACTTTTATTTAGCAGATTTAATTGTGGTGTTCTATGCTATCCAATGTTTCCTATATTTCTAAGCAGGTTATCTATGCTGTATTCTGATAAAATGCCCATCATTGGGGTGACTACAGTATGCTGGATCATGCGCCTGTGTATCTGGCAAACTTTATTTCCTGTTTGGAGTGTGCTTGTTAGAATTGGTTTGTTGCTAATCTAGTACAATATTCTACTATACAACAATAAACAAATGTAGGTAACTCATTATTTGTTTCTGGTTTGTTTTGTTTAATGTGTAAGGCACAGTGTACAGACAAGATGGGCAGACATACACAAATTACTACAGTAAATTGCCAAAGAAACACAATTTTGTGGATAGATATAGGTTCTGCTTTCGTGGCCTCTCCGCATGATATCAGGGGCAACTTGCAACCGGGGGGACTCACCAGGGGAACTTGGACCCCATGAAAACTGCTTGCAGTTCTAGTTATTATTATTTTATTGTTGTTTAAATTGTCAAATAAATAATCCTTTAGAAATTTGTTTAGTTAATAGCTGTATGTTGTGACATTCCCCAGTTCCCTTTCACTGTGAACTACAGCTTCCCTGGTCTTGCCTGCTCAGAACTACATTTCCCATAACCCGGACTCAATCACCCAAACTAAGTACACCTGCTCCCACTCAAGCAGTATATATAAGCACACACATACTCTTGCCTCTTTGCGAGGTATTGTGAGTATTGATTTTCTTCTTACTGAGCATTATATTCACGTATTGTTGTTCCGGTCTGACCTTTGCATTGTTTGTTACGTATTCTGCCTTGGATTATCCTCTGTACCTTAGCCTACATTCTGGTATTGTTATTCTGACCTGACCCCTGCATTGTTAAGTATTCTGCCTTGGATTATCCTCTGTGTCTTCACCTGCGCTGTTGCTCCCTTGGATTTCAAGGACCTATATTGAATAAACATTGTTCTTTTTATATCTTGGAAGTGCTTCATTACATATGTCAGCTAAAAGAAGAACAACATATTTCATAATGGGCTAAACTAACGGGTCAGTTAAAAAATCTCTACATTCACCTTCCTTTTTGAAAAATTGGGTAAACACTTTTGCCATTTCTTTTGTCTATCCTGTCTTAACTTTCATTAATTCTGTTTTAAGAAACCCAATTTTATTTACACTGATACACATTTTTCATTCTCCACCTGCACTTGTCACTTGCAACTTACTACTGTTGTAAACTAAATTATGCCATTGTTCCATTGTTGAATATTATTCAGAAACAAATAGCCTGAATTATATCTCATATTCATGCTGTTGTATTTTCATAATTTTAGAATCTATACAATTTAAAAATTTAAAAAAAAGTTTTTCAAAGATATTCCTACCAAATAAGTGTTGGGACCTGCATTATGGTGCTATGGCGCGATATCAAGAAATAGGTTTATAGCTTTACTGAATTTAGCTTTGTCATGTACAGAGCCCCCCTAGGCCCACTTAGTAAAAAAAAAATGATTACCTTGTGGCCTCAAGATAGTCCATATTGAGGCCACGAGATAGTATCTCATTGTAATCAGTGGTTAAATTGGTCCGGAGCTCTTCGGGGCTCAGCTGCAGCACATAAGCCTGCTCGGATGTGCCTGCTTCCAGTCAGTTGCCTACTGGAAATATGTCAAATTTAATGAAAGTGATGCTTTTGAAAACATGATATTTCTGACAATAAATTAACTGTTTTTTAAATGGCATCTCTATTTTGTCTCGGTAAAGCTAAGATGAGAACGTATTCTTGTTCAGCTAATTAATCTCGTTGTCAGTCGACCATCGCGCACCACTCGCGCTTTGCGCTTCACGGGCCCTGTCCACTAGGCACTTCAAAGACGAATTTCGCATAGCGAAACTTCGCCTCCCATTCATTTTCAATTGGGTCACGGGACAGTGCGCGTGGGGCAGTGTGGGATACCTGCCGATGCGAAGCTACTGTGAGAAGCGCAGAAAGATAGGATAAATCCTATTTTATGCTAATTTGAGAAGAATTTCGCTAGTCAGTGTTGGGCGACAGCCAATCAGAAACGTTGTTTCTGTTCCTCCTGTCTGCATCATCCATTTGAAAAGTTACCATACAATCGTTATCAACGACCAACACTGACGGAAAATTAATAATTAATGTGTCTGGATTTCCAAATGTACAATGTGTTTAATCCCTCTAAAGATGCAGTGACACACATGTAAAGAAAGTGTAATGTGAAAAATTGTCGTGGGCTGTTGGTAACTCAGTGGGTTAGACAGCTGCTAGACATCAAACGTTAGCTTTTTTAATTATGTTGCTAACTTGTGAACTTGGCTGTAGCCCTCGTCTGCCGTGAAGCAGCAATGTCAACACAACAAGAATCTTCCTGTCATTATTCATGTTTGCAATGACTCTGAGACTCTGAAGGAGAAGGACGTGTCCTTGCTCTGCTCTGCTTGCAATCTGTTCTATCTCTGCTTTTTCTTTAGTGTTCTTTTTCTTTTCTTTTCCCAAAACTATTCTTTAGACGTTTTGCTATTTTTTTTATACACCTTATGGACAGAGGCTGTTTATACATCTACCCGGAATACTATCTGAAGCTATCTTGAAGAATTAGAGCAATCCAACATGGACTCCAGCTGTACAGAATGTGCAGAGTGCTGTTGCCTAACATTAAGAGTGGCTAAACTAGAAAGCAGGATTTCCACCCTTTACAAAATACAGGATGGTGAACAATATTTTGACTCATTCCTGGTACCGTCGTCCCAGGTGGCAGTTTCAGACACTACCATCCCATGGAATAGCCACAACACCTACGCTGAGGTGCTGACGAAGCGGGATCATGAAGGTGCCATCCCCAAGCGTGTGATGACTTCTACCCCAACATACTCAGAGGCATGGACGACCATACAGAGGATTGTAAAGAAACACCGCTCGCCAACCACCAAAGAAAAACTTCAGCTTGGTAACAGGTACCAGCCGCTCTCAAAACCAGAGACGCCCTGCTTGAAACTACCAGCAAAATCCAAAACCACTACCAGAAAGCAGTACTCACAGCCCACAAAGCTGCCTACACCTCCTAGAAATACCATTTCACAACCCTGCCGTGCTAAGGAAAACAACCCTAAGTATGGTAAGAAACACAAACTCTCACAAAATGACAAATGGGAAATTCCTCAAGCTCTCACACAGGCTACACAGCCGAAATACCCAAACACTATACTCATTGGGGACTCGAAAATCAGCAATTTAAGGAGTAAGAGTATGATAACAAACTGTCTCCCATACGCAACTGTCAGGGAGATAACTGAGAAACTACCAGAAATCCTCGAAAGCTACACTGCTGACAAAATTGTTATACATATAGGCTCAAATGACACTCTAAATCAGCAGTCTGAAATTTTAAAAAAGGACTTCATTGGCCTGTTTGACACAATTGAATCTCTACAAGAGTCTAAAAAAGTGCATATATCGGGCCCATTGCCAATAATTAATAAAGGGATAGGTCGCTTTAGCAGACTGTTAACACTACAAAATTGGCTTGCCCCCGCATGTGCCTCCAGAGGTCTGAATTTCATCTGCAATTTTGACCTGTTCTGGGAGAGAAGGAATCTCTTTAAAAGGGACAGGATTCATCTAAACAACTCTGGACTTCGAATGCTTGCAGATCATCTGGAATACAATATCCTCCATTCTTCAATAGTTTCACCAAAGAAGGAGAAAGAAAATACACAACAATACTCCCCTATCAGGGTGATCTCAGAAAAACTGAAGAACGTGGGTGAAATGGATGAACTAACTGCCGTTGACACATCCCACAAGGACAATGATAGCACGACGCCGCCACAACAATCAGTGTTCATGGACAAAATCTCAGCTGAGTCCTGTCTACAGAGCTCATCACAAACAGACTGTGTCACATTAAAAGATATGGAAAACAGTAAGGGAAGCAATTTTTTGGTGACACCAGAGAACCAGTCACTCTTGACCTTCTCCAAAAAATGGAAGATCTGGTTCATACTGGAATAAAACTATCCCACTCTATTGCTGCAAGCCCCCAGATACCAACCTGAAAGCGCAGAGGCCCCCAAGCTCCCCCTATTCCACCTGTGAGAAAGCTAAGGCCCCTCCCCCAGCGCAAACCTGAATCAAAAACAACTGAAAACAGCTCTCAGTGATATGTGTTGGGTCCCCGTTATCATAACAGTATCAAATGTTTACAGAACAAGCGGGAACCCAATGTGCCTGTATCTTTTTCTATTCCTGTTCTTGTACATAACAGAAAGTCTAGGGCTCTCTCAAGTCGGATAGCAAATCCATCTAATCTACTGTCTATTACATGTCAAACTAAAATTGCTGTGGGGGAAAGCAATAATACCACTGTTAAATTAGCACTTTTAAACATCCGTTCACTTAAAAATAAATCATTTCAAGTCAATGACTTAATAACCTCAAACAATCTAGATTTTATTCTTTTATGTGAAATTTGGTTAGAACAGAGCTGCAGTGCAACAATCCTCAATGAAACAGCCCCTCCTAACTTTAATTTTATGAGTGTCTGCAGAACGGATAGGAGAGGAGGAGGTGTAGCTGCCCTTTTTAAAGATGTCTATCAATGTAAGCAAGTCTCATTTGGAAATTACCTGTCTTTCGAATATCTGGGAA